>MU737452.1:0-169052 GCA_026770625.1 Nicotiana glauca | reverse complement strand
GAGCCGGTGTTAACGAGAGATTGGAAGTTTGGAGACAGACTCTTGAGTCTAAGGGCTTCAAGCTAAGCAGGACGAAGACGGAATACCTCGAGTGTAAGTTCAGCGCCGGGACGGGGGAAGTGGACGTGGTTGTGAGGCTTGAGTCACAGTTTATCCCAAATAGAAGCAGCTTCAAGTATCTTGGGTCGGTTATCCACGGGGGAGGGGAAATCGACGATGATGTCACACACCGTATTGGTGTAGGATGGATGAAGTGGAGGTTAGCATCTGGAGTTTTGTGTGACAAGAGAGTGCCAGCGATACTCAAAGGTAAGTTCTACAAAGCGGTGGTTAGACCGGCCATGATGTATGGGGCTGAGTGTTGGCCTGTTAAGAACTCACATATCCAAATGATAAAAATAGTTGAAATGAGGATGTTGAGGTGGATGTGTGGGCACACTAGAAACGATAAGATTAGGAATGATGACATTCGGGAGAAGGTGCATGTGGCCCCTACTGATGACAAGATGCGGGAAGCGAGGCTCAGATGGTTCAGACATGTACAAAGGAGAAGCCCAGATGCTCCAGTAAGGAGGTGTGAGCGGCTGGTCGTGGAAGGCACGAGAAGAGGTAGAGGGCGGGCTAAGAAGTATTGGAGAGAGGTGATCAGGCAGGATATGGCCAGGCTTCAAATTTCTGAGGACATGGCACTTGATAAGAAGTTATGGAAGTCGCGTATTATGGTTGTAGGCTAGGAGGTAGTGGACTAGTTCGTTGGGTTTTTGTCTAAGATAGCTAGGGGCAATGTCGAGTTTCACTATTTTTTATTCTCGATGCAGGATCCATTTACAAACCATCGTTTTTGCTTTGAACTATTATTATTATTATTATTATTATTTTCCCTTTCTTGCTTTCTATGTTCCTTTTACCATATGATTTCCGCGGTGACTCTAATACTTTCTTTATTATCTTGAGCCGAGGGTCTTTCGAAAACATCCTCTCTACCCCCTTGGGGTAGGGGTAAGGTCTGCGTACACACTACCCTCCCCAGACCCCACTTGTGGGATTCTACTGGGGTGTTTGTTGTTGTTGTTGACCACATGTTAACATGGCCAACTTTCCTTTAACGGCTTTGTTTTTACTTGCCCCCGTTTCACATGACTCGGGTTCCAAATAATCTCAAACCGTTCTTATTTCCTTTAAATGTCCCGATCACCTCCCAATTGCTTTATGGTTTACGATTAACTCTTATGGTTAGGCCACAATTATGTGCGCATGCCATGTCACTAGAGTTGGCAGAAAAAGAACTATAGAAGGGAGAGGACTATACAACAGAAAATGTCTAGAAATAATAGAAAACAGGTCATTGCATTAACCGATGAAACAACAACTTGAAAAACAAACAAACTAAACCGGGATTACAACCCTTAGAACGAACCTAGACAACACCAAATGAGATACTATGACCAAAGGAAACTGGACAAAATAAAAATGATAGAAGGGTTTGATTTACAAGACAATATCCAGATTACAATCCTGAGAATAATCCGGACAACAGAAATGGCAACAAAATAATCCACCAAAATTCTACTCCGGCCGACCAAAACTGGAGTGTCTTCCCAATTATCAAGTACGGTATTTTAGCCATTTGAGCTTTGCATCAATAATGCCAAGACCACTGTCTGCTTCGACATCTTCATTTTTAGTCAATACGTCCCCAAGAGGATTCACGTGCTACCCGTCACCAGGCATCATCCCCACAAAGTGTGCATCATGACGTGCAAATAAAGGGTTCTGCGCAATATTCTGGGTGTTACTGTCTTGGATCTCAATCATGTTTTCCTGGATCTTGTGTTTCCGTCTCACCACAAACCAACCACCTCAATTTTCTCAACAATCCAAAACAAAATATGTTAGAATGGACTCAATCGGTCCCCATTATTAACAACATTTTTTGTGGACTCAGTCAGTCCTTATTATTATTATCAAAACTTTTTCTTTCATTTTTTTTCATTTAGTTTTGTTTTCATTTTTCATTTTTTTTTTGCTTTATGGTTGTGGTCGAATCTTATGGAGATTGCCTACGTATCATGACCCCGCATGAATCAGACCTTGCGTAGTTCGGGCAGATACATGGTAAATAACAACAAAACACATTTTTTTCATTTTTTATAATACAACAAACTTGATAACACAGGTTTAAAAGCTGACCATACTTCATAGACTTTGACGAAAAGACAACCTACAGACTCGAAAATCAAACACCACATACTCTAATAAAAAAATAAACTGACAGATTCCTTCCCCTATATGTCAATTTCAATCAAATGGCTATTTTTGCAAACGTGGCCCCTTCTCAATTTCTCATGAATTTTGAGGCCGGGGAGGATCTATTTTATGACACTTTTACAAACTTGTCCGTTCTTTTACGAAAATAGCCTTTCGACAACTAAAAGATACTCTAAGGCTATCTCGGCAAGAACGGTTTAATACACTGCCGAAACTGGCTCGACTTATTTTGACCAAAATCACAAAGGCATTCACTTGCCCACTGACTCTTTTTTTTGTTTTTTAAATTAAAAATAAAAGACCTGGTTTTGCAAACACGGCCTTGCAGCACCTCGGGGACGAAGATTTTAAGGCTGTGTGGGCCAATCGGCCAAATTCTAAAACATGACCAAAGGTGGCCGTTTATGCCAAGTCAGCCTTCCGGCGTCCCTTTCGGGAGCATTCGGCTATTCTCGACAAAACGACGTCACCCGACTTATATGATGATTTTTTTCTTATTTTTCAAAATAAAACTCGATATCGCAAACACGGCCTTCCAGGGCCTCGGGGACGAAGATTTTAAGGCTGTGTGGGTCAAAAATCAAAACATGAACCAAACCGGTCATTCATGCAAAGCTAGCCTTCCGGCGTCCCTTTCGGGAACATTCGGCTATATTTGGTAAGGACGACATCACCCGACTTATTTATAACAAAATTAGAATTTGACATTTTTTGGCTATTTTTGTAAAAGGGGAGGTTGGACCCGATGAGGGTTGCCTACGTATCTCACATCCGGTGAGAATCAAACCAGCGTAGTTCTGCCAAATAAAACAAACTACATTTGGAAACAAAACATTTTTCCAAGCAAAACGAACTATTTTTTGAAGACTTTTTTTTTTCAAATCATTGGCAACTAAAACGAACTTTTTTTTTTCATTTTAAAACACATAAACTATTTTTAAAAAAAAAAAAAACAAATCACATTTTCTTTAAAAATAAAGTAGGCTATTTTGAAAATATTTTTTTCTTTTTCCAGTGGAAAATTAAACATCTATTTTGAAAAATAAAACTCTTTTTTTTTATTTTTTCTCAAAATCCGGTAAAGTCTCGGCACTACTTGGACATTGGTATTTTCAAAACAGGTGGTTAACTCCCTTACCCTCTACACTGCTATTTTTCCTTCTTTTTTTTCCAATATTTAAAAGCCGATCAACATGGAAGTCCGAAGCAGATAAATGCACAGGTAGCAAGTAAGATGCATCAGGCTGGTCTTTTTCGTTTCAGGTACACCTTTCCTAGACAGACCCAACCCCTGTGTTGAGCCTCCAAAGTCAAATGCACATGATGAAAACAATCGTTCTTACTAGGGATCCGACATGAGGCTTTGTTATTCTATTTTTCAAACCTGGGTTTATTGTTCTAGACCTGGCTTACCCGAGTGAACAACTCGAGTCGAGGAGGGTCAGTGTACCGGTAGCATTGCTTTCCGGCATAACAGGTGGTGCTCCCCACCTAAAAAACGTGTGACTAAAATCCTTCATCGGGTGCCAAGCACCTCAACTATCTCAAAGAAAGTGGGCTATGTCAAGCAAATGCCCAATTTTAATTTCAAGAAGACACAAAGGGGGTGCATGAGAAGACAGTTTATATGCACAGTTCAAAAATTATCAAAGCGGTAAAAGCAAAATTTAGCACATTAAATCCAAAACATCAAATAAAAATCAGATAATAAATAAGCCAAATAAAACAATTATTCCAAGCTCGAATTTCTAACCCTGAACCAGTGGTTCCGGGTTTCTTCCCCAGTAGAGTCGCCAGAGCTGTCACACCTCCTTTTGGCGCTACCGCACCCCCTGAAGGGATGTGGTAAAGGAGTTTTTCCAATTAAAAGGCAATCGAAACGGGGTTCGTTTATTAAGAGATTCAGAGTCGCCACTTGGGAGATTTATAGCGTCCCAAGTCACCAGTTGAATCCCGAATCGAGGAAAGGTTTGACTCTATTTAACAGTCCGTGAACCAGAAATCCGGATAAGGAACTCTGTTAACCCGGGAGAAGGTGTTAGGTATTCCCGAGTTCCGTAGTTCTAGCATGGTCGCTCAACTGTCATATTTGGCTTAATTATTTGATTTATTACATGCTTTAACTTATGTGCAAATTTTAACTTTTAACCGCTTTTAGTATTATTATTATTATTATTTTGACAAAGAATTGCAATGTTGTGAAAACGTATCTCGAACCATGTCACATCAATGTACCCGTGGTTATCGACACATTTCGACTCCATTGAGATTTGGATTTGGGTCACATAAATGTGCACCCGAGTTTAAGAAAGTGAAATTATTAATACGCGCCTAAAGAGACTAACGCGTTATTATTTTGGGGAAGGCCGTGAAATATGCTAAACAGTCCGTCCCGAAATCTAAGTATTTATTGTAACCAATTATCGAGGGCCCCGCAATTTGTGCGATTTGTTTTGCGAGGCTCGTCTCGTTTATTTTAAAAGGATAATCCTAAAGTGGCTACATTTTTTTTCTATTTTTGTTCGTCTCTAAAAATGAAAGAAGAAAAAGTCCTAATTAAATTACATGCTTAAGAATTGTTATAGTCGAGTTCCGAACATGGTTTGTTAAATCAGAAAATAGGTGCAAAACGGGCAGTCCGTTTTCCGACATGGGCCCAGGTCCAACACATGTAGTATTAAATATGACCTGGGTCATCTTATTCAAATGTTGAAGCCTAGTTAAGTTATTCTACACATGTTCATAGTTTTGCAAAACTGAAATGATGAAGTTTAATTAAGCAAACTACTGCAACTTGTAGAAAAACAATCAATTGGAATGGGGTAACTTAGAGGTCTAGTTTTAATCCTAAGTTCAAACCATTTGCATGCTGAAATTAGATCGCCCTAACAATTAGTGGTCTACTAACCTGATTATACTTGTCATGCGTTTGAGCGTATACAGCATAATAACCAAGCTAAAGAAAAAAATTATTTATTACGCTACTACAAATCTGTCTAGTTACACAAAAGGGGCAGAAATTTACATAATCGTAGTATATAAAATATTCTAACTATAATCAGTGAAGAAGAAGGTTAAAACTAATTAAAGACTTCAAACTTCCACTCTTTCATATGTATTCATGCTTCATGTTTCAACCTACAATAGCCAATGTATTAGTTGTGTACCTGATATGGAAAGCAAAAGAAAGAGGAAGATCAGCAGAATAGCCGTAGCATACCACAACAGCAACAACCAGCAACAAATGAAACCCAGCAGAATAAATACCAGAAAAATAGTGGCAATCTCAAATATACCGTACAGCAACACCAGCACCAGAAAACCAAGTACGAAACCAGGAACCAACAGGGAAATAATTCGACCCGCAGCTATACCAACAACAATACCAAAACCCAACAATACCAAAACCAAAGTAGATGCCATAGCCAATACGAAGACAAACCAGATGGACTCAAAGATACACTAGAGTTATTTAAGATCAGTCTTGGTATATTTGAATCAAGCCAATAAAATCAATGAAGCAAGAGAGGCTTTAATGCAACAGTGGGGTTTTCAGCTCTCAAATTTTAACTCTCTATGAAAAAAAAAAGACCTCTATTTATTAGCATTGATTTTCGACCAAAAAAAGACCCCTATTCTGTACAAGTTAAACTCTATTTAGGCTCTTCAAAACAGCCCTGCGAGCTCTTAAAATCATTTATTCAAATCATTTCTACCCATGATATTCTCTTACAACTCTACTACTAAGTTTTTTGTGCCATCTTTAATTCATTTGTCCCCCAGTACCATTTGTCTAATTCATTTAATTAATTCAAAGCATGGGTAGGTGTATTTAATCAATTCTTCTAACACCATTATGTCTTGTTCCCCACTTTTTATTAAACAAGTGCCTTATTCCCCATTACCATGTGTCTTGTTCCCCACTTTTATTAAACAATTCCTTATTATACTATTATTATTACTTAGTGGACAGAACACTCAACATAAATAATTCTTCAAGTTATAAATTCCCGTATTACCCCTGAAATTACTGAAATTACTATTCTACCCCCATCCCTTCAATCTGTAACAAAACTATCAGCCATAACCAAATTCTTAATTAAACACCAAATCACTACAGCTATAACCAAATTTCCTAATCGAATTCAACGATTAATCTCACTAAACACATGAAACTAATTTCCAATCAACAACATTAGGACAACTTCAATAAAGTCAGATTCATATTAGAATTAACACAATCCAGCAGACTTAAATTACTAAAATCAATCATCAATTGAACTTCAAATTAAATCCAACAGTAATACAACCAAGATGAAGGATTCAATGATTTAACAAGAGACAATCAAAATGAAGCTAAAGCATGGTAGGATAATGAACACAAAAATGAAACCACTTGAATCAGCAAATACCAAATCATTACATGAATACCTGCATTTATCTAGTCCAAAACACAAACATCAATTAATACGAACTCATAAAATCTAACAATTCTAATTATCTAGTTTTCCAATTATTAAATACACAGAAATGGATGAACATCATGTCTATCACCACAAAAATCAAGCAACAAGTTAAAAATGGGAAAAATAGGTTAAACCTGGATTGCTTTCCAATTAAACCAAAATAAAGCAAACTTTAAACGAAATCAACAACATCGAACCAGAATATTAGGACGAAGACTTCAACTTCAACATAAACCAAAATCTGTCCGGCCAGCCATAGTTTTAAACAAACGACAAACAACGAACAACGGAAGATGATGACTGATGACGAACTCAAACAAAATGATTGAAGACGAGGTGGAGTAGAACGTTTGGTCGCTGGTTCGACGTGACAGGACGTTTGTTGGTGCGTTTGGGATGATGAAGTCGACGGATTGGAGGGGCTGTTTCATCGAGAATGGCGGTTCGTTTGGTAGCTGTTCGACGGACTGGTTCAGGCGTGGGGCTGGACGGAACAGAGCTGGTCGTTTGGAGCTGCTGCTGGACGGAGAAGTGAACGATGAAGATGATGAAGTTGAGGGTCGTTTGGACAGGATGGTTGCTGGTGTACGTTGCAGTGGACGTCTGGTTTGCGCGAGGGTTTTGGAGATGATGAAGACAGAGGGAAGCCATGGCTGGCTGGGGATGGCAGAACTGGGTTGGTCGACGTTGGTCATGGGTTGGGGTCGACTGGAAGGGGAAGGGCAGCCATGGTTGGAGGGGTTTGGAGCTTGGTGGTTTAGGGTGTTGTTTGGAGATGAAGAGAAGGGGGGTGATTAGGTTAGGGTTTTGGGTGTGTAATGAAAATATGAGAGGGGGGTTTGGTTATGTGCTGAGGCAGGTCAGGTCGACCCGGTGGGTTTTGGGTTGGGTTTGTGAGACACTTGGGCCTAGTTTGTTTAATTTGGAAGATGACCCGATCTGAATTTCCTTCTATTTTTGGTCTCTTTTCGTTTATTTGCTCCAAAATTAAACTTAAAGATCCTAAATTAAATTAATAAAACCAAAATTAACTTAAAATACTAATCAACTCCTAATAATAATTATCACACAAAATTAAACATCAATTAAAATAAAATCACACAATTTGGACATTAAATGCTAAAAATGCAAAATAACATTATTTTTGTGATTTTTTCATTTTTGTAAAACAACTTACTTACTCCTAATTGTTAATTAAATCATAAATGCAAATGCAACATATTTTTGTATTTTCATTAATTTTAAACAAACAAACACGCACAGACAAATACAAACAATAAAAGAAAAAATAACACAAAATCCACAAAAATCACACACAACCCAAAACTATTTTATTTTGAATTTTTGGGAGTATTTCTCATATAGGGCAAAAATCACGTGCTTACAAGTGGTACCTCGTCTGGAGGTAGAGATTCATATGGTAGAGGACATCCTCCTAGGCCCTTTTAGTCACCTCTCCAGGTTTCCCATGGTATTTCGGGAAGTTGTGGTTCTCAGACGCACTATTATGAGCACCAGCCTTACAGTGTACCACTAGCTCCTATCAGTGCACCTCCGCTTCAGAGTTTCTGAGGTGGTCATTCAGGTCAGCAGGGTCAGTCTTAGTTTCCTCCGCAGCCGAGATCTTGTTACACTTGTGGTGGTCCGGGTCACATTGCCTGATTTTCCCCTAAAGCACGGGGTAGTTCTTAGCATCAAGGTTCTCGTGCCATGGTACCGGTGCCAGGTGTTCCACAGCCCGCCCAGCCAGCTAGAGGTGGGGTGGAGGTGCTAGAGGTAGAGGTAGAGGTCCTAGAGGTAGAGCTCAGGCGACCAGAGGTGGAGGCCAGCCAGTAGCAGGCCGTCCTAGAGATATGGTTCAGGGTGGTGAGGCCCAGCCCCGATGTTATGCTCTTCCAGCCAGGACAGAGACCGAGTCTTCCGATGTAGTCATTACAGGTACTATTCTGGTTTGTGATAGAGAGGCTTCAGTTCTATTTTATCCAGGGTCCACGTATTCGTATGTGTCATCTTATTTTGCACCGTACCTGGTTCTGCCTAGTGATCTGCAGAGTATTCCTATTTATGTGTCTACACTGGTGGGTGATTCTATTATGAAAGATTGAGTTCATCGTGCCTGTATTGTGGTGATTGGGGGGTATTGAGACTCGTATTGATTTATTGGTTTTAGATATGGTCGACTTCGATGTTATATTAGGAATAGACTGGTTATCCCCGTACCACACTATCTTGGACTGCCATGCCAAGTCTGTGACCTTAGCTTTACCGAATTTGCCTTGTTTAGAATAGAGAGGGACTCCTGGTCATTATACCCGTAGTGTTATTTTGTATGTGAAGGCTCAGCGTATGGTCGAGAAGGGGTGTTTGGCTTATTTAGATTATGTTCGTGATTCTAGTGCTGAGGTCCCCTCTATTTATTTTGTACCCGTGGTTCGCGAGTTTCCTGTGGTGTTCCCTTCAGACCTGCCAGGTATGCCACCCGACAGGGATATTGATTTCTGCATTGATTTGGCTCCGGGCACTCAGCCTATTTCTATTTTGCCATATTGCATGGCCCCGCTAGAGTTGAGTGAGTTGAAGGAGCAGTTACAAGACTTGCTTGAGAAGGGTTTCATTAGACCCAGTGTTTCATCGTGGGGTGCGTCGGTGTTGTTCATAAAGAAGAAGGATGGTTCGATGAGAATGTGAATTGATTACCGGCAACTGGACAAGGTTACAATCAAGAATAAGTATCCATTACCGAGGATTGTTGATTTGTTCGATCAACTTCAGGGTGCTAAGGTGTTTTCAAAGATAGACTTGAGATCTGACTACCATCAGTTAAAGGTTAGGGCATCTGATGCCCTTAAGATAGCTTTTCGCGCTCGGTACGGGCATTACGAGTTCTTGGTCATGTTATTTGGGTTGACGAATGCCCCAACAACTTTCATGGATCTGATGAAATGAGTGTTTAGGCCTTATTTGGACTCGTTCGTGATAGTCTTCATTGATGATATTCTAATATATTCCCGCAGATCAGGAGGAACACGAACAACATCTTAGAGTGGCTCTTTAGACTCTGAAGGATATTCAACTATATGCAAAATTTTCAAAGTGTGAGTTTTGGTTAAGTTCTTTTGCATTCCTGGTTCATGTGGTATCAGCAGAGGGTATTCAGGTTGACCCGAAAAAAATTGAGGCAGACAAGAACTGGCATAGACCAACATCAGCTATGGAGATTCAGAGTTTCTTGGGATTGGCGGGCTACTATCGTTGATTCGTAGAGGGGTTTTCATCCATCGTAGCCCCGATGACCAGGTTGATACAAAAAGGTGCCCAGTTCAGATGGTCGGACGAGTGTGAGGCGATCTTTCAGAAGCTCAAGACAGCTCTGACTACGACACTGATATTGGTTATACCCATAGGTTCAGGGCCTTACACAGTCTATTGTGATGCTTTCCGTGTTGGGCTTGGTGCAGTGTTGATGTAGGATGGCAAGGTTATTGCCTATGCTTCGAGGCAGTTGAAGATTCATGAGAAGAACTATCCAGTACATGATATGGAGTTGGCAGCTATTGTTCACGCATTGAAGATTTGGAGGCACTATTTGTATGGCGTGGCATGTGAGGTGTTCACTGATCACAAGAGTCTTCAGTACTTGTTCAAGCAAAAGGAGTTGAATTTAAGGCAGAGAAGGTGGTTGGAGCTGTTGAAGGATTGTGATATCACCATTTTATATTACCCGGGGAAGACCAATGTGGTTGCCGATGCTTTGAGTAGGAAGTCAGCCAGTATGGGTAGTCTTTCTTATATTCCGGTCAGTCAGAAATTGCTTGCCTTGGATGTTCAGGCTTTAGCCAATCGATTTGTGAGGTTGGATATTTCTGAGCCTAGTCGGGTGTTATCTTGCATGGTTGCTCGTTCTTCATTATTGGAGCGTATTCTTGATCGACAGTATGATGATCCCCATTTGTGTGTCCTTAGAGACACGGTGCAGTGAGGAGGTGCCAAGTAGGTTATATTAGATGCTGATGGAGTTTTGAGATTGTAGGGGCGAGTTTGTGTGCCTAATATTGATTGGATTCGAGAGTTGATTTTAGAGGAGGCCCATAGTTAGCGGTATTCTATTAATCCAGGAGCCACGAAGATGTATCAAGATTTGCAGCAGCATTATTGGTGGCGTCGAATGAAGAAGGATATTGTGGTATATGTAGCACGGTGTTTGAATTGCCAGCGGGTTAAGTATGAGCATCAGAGGCCTGATGGTTTATTTCAAAGGATTGAGCTTCCCGAGTGGAAGTGGGAGCGGATCACTATGGACTTCGTTACTGGACTTCCGTTGACTCGGAAGAAGTTTGATGCCGTTTTGGTTATTGTTGATAGGCTGACCAAGTCATCGCATTTCATTCTTGTGGCAGTCTCCTATTCATCCGAGAGGTTAACTGAGCTTTATATCCGGGAGATTGTTCGCCTTCATGGGGTGCCAATATCTAATCATTTTGGATCGAGGTACGTAGTTTACCTCACATTTCTGGAGAGCTGTTTAGTGAGAGTTAGGCATACAGGTGGAGTTGAGTACAACATTTCATCCTCAGACGGACGGGCAATCCGAGCGAACTATTCAGATATTGGAGGATATGCCCCGAGCTTGTGTTATTGACTTTGGAGGTTCTTGGGATAAGTTCTTGCCTTTGGCAGAGTTTGCCTACAACAACAACTACCAGTCGAGTATCCAGATGGCTCCTTATGAAGCTTTATATGGTAGGCGGTGTCGATCTCCAGTTGGATGGTTTGAGCTGGGAGAGGCTCGGTTGTTGGGTACAGATTTGGTTCAGGAGGCCTTGGACAAGGTCAGGATTATTCAAGATAGGCTTCGTACGGCTCAGTCCAGGCAGAAGAGTTATGCAGACTACAAGGTTCGAGATGTGGCCTTTATGTTTGGTAAGCGGGTAGTGCTCCGAGTGTCGCCTATGAAGGGCGTGATGAGATTCGGGAAGAAGGGCAAGCTTAGCCCTAGGTTCATTGGTCCATTTGAGATTCTTGATCGAGTGGGAAAGGTGGCCTATAGACTTGCATTTCCGCCAAGCTTATCAGCCGTGCATCTAGTATTTCATGTTTCCATGCTTTATAAGTATCACGACGATCCATCCCACGTGTTAGATTCAGCACTGTCCACTTGGACAAGGACTTGTCTTTTGAGGAGGAGCCAGTGGCTATTCTGGACCGACATGTTCGCCAGTTGAGGTCGAAGATTTTTCCATCTGTTCGTGTTCAGTGGAGAGGTCAGCCTCCTAAGGCATCGACCTGGGAGTCCGAGTCCTATATGCGAGATCGTTATCCTCATCTTTTCCCCGACTCAGGTACTTCCTTCTTCTGTCCGTTCGAGGACGAATGGTTGCTTTAGTGGTGGAGAATGTGACGACCTAAAGGGTCATCACCTATTTGTAATTGAATTCTGTGTCTTCGAGGCCTTGAAAACCTCATTTATGATCGCATCGTTTTGCGTGCACAGTCTGGACGCGTAGTCGGAAAGCTTAAAAGTGAAATTTTGTGAAAAATGCTAAGTTTTAATGTTAAAATAAATAAGTTTGACTTCCGTCAAAATTTTATTTAAACGGACCCAGACCCGTGATTTGACAGTCTCGGAGGGTCCATAGAAAAATATGGGACTTGGACGTATGCCTGGAATCGAATTCCGAGGTCCCAAGCCCGAGGTATGAATTTTTAAGTGAAATTGTTTTCTGAAAAATGTTTAAAATAAATTTTGAGAAATTTCATTGATCATGAGGTTTAATTCGATGTTCATGATATTATATTGGTGATTTGATCACATGAATATGTTCGTAGGGTGTTTTTGATATAGTGTGCATACTTGTGTTAGAGCTTCGAGGGCTCGGGTGAGTTTTAAGTAGGTTCCGGGATGTCTTAGACTTAAAAGATTAGATGTTGCAGGTTCAGGAAATATTGCAGGTCTCTGAACCCTCTTACGCGGTCCGCGAGAAATCGCATACGGCCGCGGAGGGGCTAGCGCGGCCGCGGTCGCCTTTGAGAGATCCACGGTGGATGCTGTGTGGCCGCTGTCGGTTTACTACGGTCCGCACGGGCTATGATCCATAGGTCTTCAAGGAGGCCTGTGCGGCCCCGGTCCTTTTTGCGCGGTCCGCACAGGGAGTTTCAGAGTGATATAAATACACAGGAATTTTAGTTATCTTTCACTTTTCAAAACCCCAAAACATAAGAGGCGATTTCAAAAACAACTTTTTTACTCCAAAACGATTGGTAAGTGATTTCTAACTCATTTTGTTCACTCCTTAACATCTTTTAACATAATTTAAACTTCAAATCAAAGATTTTCATGGGGAAAAATTGGGTATTTTGGGTAGAACCTAGGTTTTCTAAAATTTGGGTAGTTGGACCTCAATTTGAGGTCCGATTTCAAAACAAATTATATATTTGGATTCGTAGTGGAATGGGTAATCAGGTTTTGGTCCGAACCACGAGTTCAACCACATGGGCCAGGGGGCATTTTTGACCTTTTTGGGTAAAACCTTGTAAAACTTATTTTCATGCATTGGGGTTGATTCATTTAGCATTTATTAATGTGATTAAGGAACTTATGACTAGATTCTAGCGGATTGGTGGTGGAATCAAGAGGTAAAGCTATAATTGAGACTTAAGTGGTGTTCAAGGCATCGAGGTAAGTGTTTGGTCTAACCTTAGCTTGAGGGAATATGAGTTGAGTCTTAATTTTTACTTGCTATTTATCGAGTACGACGTATAGGCATGGTGACGAGTATCTATAAGTTGGTGTCTAGCATGACCATGAGTCTTTATATTACGAATATTCTAACTTTTGTTGTATCTTCCATGTTTAATTAATGATTTCTATTAGATGTGAAGAGCATGTGAAAGAAGTTGTGATATTTAAACTTCGAGGATCATTGGCTCAAGTTATAATGTGAATTGAGAGAGTATACGAGATGATTAATCCCTATGGAGCATTGTCTCAAGTCGTAAAATGAATTACAAAGTAAGACGTGAAAGAAAGAGAAAGAATTATTGAATTATTCCCTTGCCGGGATATTTGTTGAATTGTTGATATCTCCCTTGCTGAGAATTTAATTGTTTAATTGTTGTTCCCTTATTGGGATATCTATTATTATTCTGTTTACTTACTTGCCCTTATTTGTGATTGTTGTCTAGGTGAGGAAGAGTGATAAAGCACGAAGGGTGATGCCGTGCATTGTTTGATATTGTGAGGAAAGAGTGTAAAGCACAAAGGGTGATGTCGTGCCGTACGATGTATCATTCCGTACTGATATCCATTGATTATATTGTGATGAAAGAGATTAAAAGCACGAAGGGTGATTCCGTGCACATGATTATGAGACGATTGATTTGGTAAGAACGAGAGTAAAAGTACGAAGGGTGATGCCGTGCACAGTTTTATTATAAATATTGCTTGGGTGAGGACGAGAGTAAAAGCATGAAGGGTGATGCCGTGCAAATTGTTGACTTTAATACTTGTTGATATTCTGACTTTGCTGTTTCTTTCTTTTGTTGAGGATTTCTAATTGAAACGGTTGCCTCCCTATAACATGTTTCCCTTTCCTATGTTGATTGGTTGTTTCCTGTATTTTCTTTTGTTCCATATATATATTTGAACAACACATGTTTATTTGGTTGTCTGGTCCTATCCTCGTCACTACTTCACCGGGGTTAGGCTAGGCACTTACCAGCACATAGGGTCGGTTGTGCTGATACTACACTCTGTGCTCTTTTGCATAGATCCAGGTTTTGGAACACAGTAGTAGTAGCGCAGGAGTTAGCATCCAGTCCCGCGAGATACCGAGGTAGTCTTGCAGGCGTCCGCAGGACCAACATCTTTTCTATCTTTATTTTTAGTCTATTATCTCATGTATTCGAGATAAAAAATTTATATTATCTTTGAAACGGTAGTATTTAATACTCTTAGAAGTTCGTGAGTAATGTGCACCAGTTCTTGGGTAGAGGTTTATATTGAATTTTTGTATTTCATTACCTTTTTTTAATTTTTTTTGGCAATCCGCTAGGCAAGCGCCTAGGGCTAGTTTTTTATTAATAACAGAAAAGAAAAATACAACAATTAGAAAAAGTACAAATAAGGGGGACAATAGCACCGGTATTGTTACCCATATAACACAAACCAGGCTAACCTTACCGTACTAATCCTATTGAGGCTTGCCAACCTCGCCTACTAACAAGCATGTAAAAAATATGAACTTGAGAGGACCAAATATTCTATGATCATCAGAGAGTTTATAACATACTCTGTGATGAGATTACAGATGAGAATACTAATAAAGTGGTAGAATAAAATGTAGTACCCATTTGATTCTTGTCCCTTTTTTCCAACCTTGTAAAATCTTCAATTTGTAATTCTTTGTCGTTTTCATCCACATTGTTCAAAATGTATTAAAAAATCATCGTTTCTTTTTTGAACGGTTGGACCTTATTGATGAAGCTGGGGCAGCTTGCTTTTTTTTGGCAGCTCTCATTGGAAGTCGCCTAACAATTGCTTCCTTGTCGGACCTTGTTGCAATTTTCATCCAGATAGCACCTGCTTTGCTTGTTCCAATATGTTCCTCCACAGTATTTGGTGGGGTATCTAGGTAGTGAATGCATGTGCGACAAGTAGGCTTACTTGCAATGAAATCTGGAGCCTCCAACTTGGTCTTTAATTTTCCAGTCAAAGTAGTTTCAAATTTCAGCGTTTGAAGTTCATCCTTAATAACTCTTTCTACACGATGGCGGGCAAATTGAAACTTTTGTTTCAGACCTTCTTCCTGCACCTTTTTAAATTTGAGCAGCTGAATTTATTAGATAAAGTGACCAAAGGTTTCATGGGATCCTCAATGAGTTGCATTGCATCTGCTTCAATCTGCTTATGCTGCACCTTCTTCTTCTTCTTCTTCTTCTTCTTCTTCTTCTTCTTCTTCTTCTTCTTCTTCTTCTTCTTCTTCTTCTTCTTCTTCTTCTTCCTCTTCCTCTTTGAAGTCAATGCCAATTCAGACTTTTGATGTTCCTGTTTTGACTGTGTTACTGCATATTGATCAGCCACACAAATAACTTTCTCCTGTGCAGGCGACTTTGTTCCTGAAGCTGGAGCTGCTTCATATCGATCATAAATGGCAGTAGGAGTGTTCATAATTTGTTGCTTCACTGCATCCAAAATTGGATTAGTTTCCTCAATTTGCTGCTGCCCAGATTTGAAAGTCATTGTTGCTCGATCATTAACAGCGGATACTGATGAAACAATGCGCTTTGGTCATGTTGCTGCTGCTCGACTCAAAGTTCTTTCACCTGAAGTTGACAGGGCTGAAGCTCCTTAAATGTTTTCAAGCATCTGCTGCTGCCCTAATATACTATTAGCACCAGTTGAATAGTTTTTATTAAACTGCTGCTGCTGCCCAGATTTTGTTGCTACCATCTCTCCTATCAATCTATCTTTGGTAGTGTTTGTTCCTCTATGTTGCTGCCTAGGACTGGAGATAAAATTAGGAGGTTTTGCATTAAGCTTGCTACCTGGTCAAAGCTTGGATGAGCTTCTAACTTCTCAAAAAGTAGGTGAAATTACACACCTCTCATCATCATCAGAAGATTTCTCCACAAAATCAACTCCCAAATCCTCTTCACCATCATATTCATGTTAGTCAACACAGCTTAGAATTAACTGTCATTTCCTTCACGTTTGCTAACACCAGCTGTCCATGATCACCACCATGTTTACCACAAGACTCGAGCGATTGTGATGGTAATTCAAATACCGATGTGTTCAATGTAACCAAAGGTTGATTAACCATATCATGGACCATCATTGCTTTATGGGCTTATCTAATAATTTGTTCCACATATGGGCTTGAAAATTGAATTTTTAGAATATTTGAGCTATGTGCTTGCGTGCCCAGAATATCCTCCACCACATTGGTCTTTGAGGAAGTGGATCGAGCCTCAATATCCTTAGCCATATTGTCAATGTCCTGACTTTCCTTCTCACTGTTGATACATGTTGGTAACTCCTTGGATATGACAGGAACAATTGCCTTCGATGGCCGACCACCTGTGTTGTTGGTAATTTGCTATTGTTTGCTACTGTCTGTAGCTTGTGGTTGCCTTTTTTGTGGAGTTGTGTTCATCATCATAGTACCTGGGCATCCTTTATCATTTTAGCTAGATCTAGATTGGAAATATGTTGTGTTGATGTAGTCGCAGCTGGAATTTGACTTGCCTCCGCTTTGTGATTGTCGACAGTTGCGATCTCAAGTCTAGCACCTAAGTCCTTTGCATTTATCTGGTGCTTTTCACTATCTGTAGAGCTGACCAGTTGTCTTGGACTATTAAGTGTCAACCCTTTAACATTTATAACTGAAGCCTTAAGACCATGCTTCAGTTGCCCAGTTGGTCGATCTACAGTACTAGTCATTGTATCAGCATAATTCCAAACCCCAGTATTGGATTGCAATACTCCATCGGAATTTGCCATAGCCTCCAACTTACAAAATTGTTCATTTGTAGCAGTTGTTGTTTGACAAACTCCTACAACTGGTACCATAGGATCTGCTTGCTCTGCAGTAGTAGGTAATGCAACATTATTTTTCCAAGCATCATTATTTGAGTGCAAACCTCCAACTGAGTTTTCCTTTTTCTCAAATGAAGATATAGTAGCATTTTCCTTCTAAAAATCCTCCACACATGCATGTTCATGCCCCTCTCCATTCACAATAGCAACTTCAAGAACTACTCGTTCATTCGACACCCTATTTCCTTCTTCTATATCTATAGCTTGAGAGATTCTAGATAAGGCACGATCTACAGGAACTATAGAACCATTCTTTGATTTATCAGAAATTTTGTAAATCTGTGCACTATCATGAATACTATCAACAGTTAAAATAGCTTTTGGCACAACTGTTGGTGCTGCCTCGATATCACCTTGTAACCTTACCACCTGCCGCTGCCCACTATTTGTGGTATCATCAGTATTTAACATCATTATTTTTCCAGCTCTTTTTGCATTGAGATAGTCCCTAGAATCACCTCAAAGTTTTTCAATAACTGGACCAGCTGCCTCGACCAAAACAAGACCACCTTGAGACTCAACCCCTGTTGCTTCCTCTGCCATCACCTCTGTTCTAGCTTGTTCTTTCATAATTCGACACACCTTGTCATCATGTCGTTAATGCTTCCAATAAGTGCAATACTTTGGAAGGTTGTCATATACCACCTCTTGGTGATGCACGATTATTTTACCCAAAATTTTGTCCATAATCTGAAGCTTAACCTTCTTAGGATGTTTGTCGAGCAAATCAAGAATCACCTTGACCCTAGTAGCACTAGGTCGTGTTCTTTCTTGTGTCACCTTATCCACAGCAAGAGCCTTACCAACAGGTGAAGCAATAGACATTAAAGATCTCTTAGCGAAGAAGTTGGGCGGCAAACCTGGAAAGGAGATCCACACGACTGCCATGGACATTTCCTCCTTCGGATTGGATCCTAACATCCATGGGAATGTTCTAATAAAGAATTCATCACCTTTTTACTTGACATAACCAGTTGATTTTGATAGAAACAAAACATAATCACTATAAAGATCAAATCTGATCAATAAGTGATGATATTCCAGCAACCCAATATTGCAGCGACCTTTAACATTGAATTGTGACGAAAATATTTATCTAAAATCATGTAGCTCAAGTTTTCTACATGAGAACTTCATTATAACTGCTTGGTGCAGTCCTTCTTCTTTTGTAAACTCATTAACTTCATCCATAGTGAATTCAATCACTGGCTCTCCATGAACGACATTAATAGGAAACAATTCTAGCTTTGACGCAACAGATTGTTTGGACTAAAGTTGTGCATCATATATTTGTCTTGGATTAATGTTTGGATGAGTTTCATCACTGTTTTGGTCAGAAACCAATTTTCAAGATCCAAATACAATTTCCTCGGCTCATAAGAATAAGAGCCCATTCCATGTAAGGCATTCACGCACTCCACTCTACTAGCATCATCATTGACATCCATATTAAGTAGAACGACCTCAAGACGATCCTCTCTGTTGATCATAGCACTGGTATCATCCACAATCACAGCTGTGACAAGATCTACAAATGAGCACACCTCGGTGCTATTGGGCTGCTTCATGGATTTGCAAACATGGAAGTCGACCTTTTCATCACCCACTCAGAAAGTGAGCTCACCTGCTTCAACATCAACCAATGCCTTCCCTATTATAAGGAAAGGTCTACCCAATATATTAGGAACCTCATAGTCCACTTCACAATCCAAAATGACAAAGTAGGTCGGCAATATGAATTTTTCCTCCCGGACAAGCACATCATCAATAATTCCCAAATGTCACTTCATCGATCGATCCGCCATTTGAAGCCTCATTGAAGTTGGTCTAGGTTGCCCAATACCCAAAGTCTTGAAAACCGAGTACAACATCAAATTGATACTAGCTCACAAGTCACATAAAGCTTTGGCAAAGTCCGACTTCCAATAGTACAAGGGATAGTAAAAGCTCCAAGGTCTTCAAGCTTCGGTGTCATTGAATGCACTATAGCACTCACTTGATGAGTCATTTTTATTGTTTTACAATCCATAGACCTCTTTTTTATCACTAGATCCGTCATGAACTTGGCATATCCCAGCATCTATTCAAGAGCCTCCACCAAAGGACATTTATGGACAAGCTCTTCATCATATCAATAAACTTCTTGAATTGGTTATCATTTCTTTGCTTTGCGAGTCTTTGAGGATAAGGTGGAGGTGGCCTAGGCAAGGGTGCCTTGGCTTTTGGCACAACTGGCTCGGGCATGCCAATCATGTGTTCCCTAGACTGTTTCACGACATCTTTAGTTTCTACCTCGGCCTCATCAATATCAATCCCCACATCATTATTCACATTCTCTTCAACCATATCTTCAACAATCAAAGGTACATCATCATCCCGCAACTCAACATCATCATCCACAACATGCTTTTCTCTTGAGGCTTTCACATCACCGCCTCTCACACTTCTTGTTGTAGCTGCCATCACATGATTGTTGTTCCCACCCTTTGGGTTTACTACCGTGTCACTTGGTAGAGCACCCTTGGGGCGAGTGTTCAAAGCTTGAGAAATTTAGCCCAATTGCACCTCCAAGTTCCGGATAGATGTATTATGAGAAGCCAATTGAGCATTAGAATCTTTGTTCTTTTTCATCATTTGCTCGAACATATTTTCAATTCGTCCCATATCACTTCCATAAGAATATAGGATCTTGAGAAGGGAAAGGGAGTGGATTACTCGGTTGTTGGTACATTGGGGGCTTTTGAAAGCCTTGCCCCGGTTCCCTTGGTTCCTGTTGTTGTTCCACCCGCCTTGATTGTTGTTGTTGCTCCAGTTATTGTTATTTTCATTCCAATTGCTTTGGTTGTTATTTTGATTACCCCAATTGTTGTTTTGGTTGTTGTTGTTCTAATTTCCACCACCTTGTTGTTGATTGTTGTTATTCCAATTACCTCCGCCTTGTAGTTGATTGCCCCAATTTCCTTGGATTCAACATTGTTGGTTTGAAGGGTTGCCTCTATTGCCTTGATAGTTGTTAACATATTGAATCTCTTCAATTTGGTCATCATAATAATGATTTGAAAAACCACCACCATCATTGTCATATTGTTCACAATTCCCTTGACGTTGTTGTCCTCTTTGCCTTCTCTTAAGCATAGTGACACCTTCTATAGTGTTAACTTGGCGCGGATTTTGGACTTGTTGCAATTGCACCTTCACCAATTGGTTCATAGTAGTAGTAAGCTCGACAATAGCTTGACCATGGTCATGCAATTCCTTGTGCAAATGGATGACCGTAGGGTCACCTTGGGGCATATTTGCTCTACTTTGCCTTGCGAAAGAAGTGTTGGCCATCGCATCAAGTACATCACATGCCTCGTCATAAAAAAGTTTCATGAAATTGCCCCCAGCCAATTGGATCACAATGCATTGATTTGTGGTGTTGATGCCCCGATAAAAGGTTTATTGAATCATCGCCTCGGTCATATCATTATTCGGGCACTCTTTTAGCATAGTCCTACACCGTTCCTAAATTTCATGCAGTGGTTCCGTTGGCTCTTGCTTGAAAGCTAAAATTTCATCCCAAAGTGCAGCCATATGAGTCAGTGAGAAGAACTTGGCAATAAATTTATCCTCCAACTCATCCCACGTTGTGATGGAATGGTTGGGGAGTCTCTCGAGCAAATCCAGTGCCTTTCCCCGAAGTGAGAACAGGAAAAGTCTCAATCTCAGCACATCCTCAAATACATTCGTCTGTTCGCTCCCCCAACATGTATCTACGAACCCCTTTATATGTTTGTAGGCATTTTTATCTGCATCACCCTTGAAGTACCCACGCTGCTCAAGTAAGGTCAACATCATATTGGTTATCTGAAAATTGCCCACTAGGGTTCGATGTAGGATAATATCACTTGCGTAAACCTGTTTTGGTAATACTCTGGGAGCCACTCTTGGAGGTGGTGGAGGAACAAAACAAAAAACTAACTAAACAGATAGCCAAGACTGTTAGCTCCCCGGCAATGGCACCAAAAAATGATCACTGCCAACTCTGCACTACTATAGAGTAGGAATAGAGGGTCGCAATAGCTTTTACCTGATTTGTGGGTCGGGATCGAATTCCACAGGGAGCTAGGAAGGGAGTCGAGTATCTATCTAGTGTAGAATTGGGTAATTGCTCCAAATGTCACTTCCAAACATATTTTGGTTTTTCTTTAACAAGCTACTATTATCAACTACTAATTATATCTAATTATGTTAAGTGAACATTGCTAAGAGTTATATCTAATGGATAAAAAGGCACTAGGGTAGTGACTTTCACCTAGGTGGCTAATTGATGGGTAATTGCCTCTAAGGCATGATTCACATGATTAGGGAAATATGCTATAATCGTTGCACGATTTTACCCATCCTCACACCTCTCAGTAGAGAGAGTGATTTTTCCCAATTGACTCTCTCAAGACCAAATGGGTGGGCAAATTAGCTCAAGCAACTAGGGTTCAAGTCGGGTAATTATTCTCTCGAGGATTAACCCTTTAATTGGGACTATCAATTCCCTTAAGTCCATCCTAATTCCTTGTTGGGTCAATTGTGGAGACTTAGGCTCTCTTTCTTAAGAAGAGCCAAGTCAACTTAGCACAAACTAGTGTTTGCAACCACTGATTCATAAAATTAAACCATAAAATTGACCCAAATAACAAACACCCATAGTCAATTTAGCCCTAAGTCACAACACCCATTAGTTATCCACACTAGGGTTGAGCCACAACCCTAGCTAATGGGTGTAGCTAATCATGCTTGAAAATAAAAGTAGAGAAATAGATAAAGATAAAGACATGAATTAATTGCTAAAGTAAATACAGAGAAGCTATCGTTCAAACCAAGCTAAAATGCCCAAAAATGGCTACAAAATCACTTCTCACGAGCGTAGCTGTTTTCGTAAAAATTTCTGATTCCCTTAAAATGAAAAAAGGTTCTATTTATACT
Source organism: Nicotiana glauca (assembly GCA_026770625.1). Classification (NCBI taxonomy): domain Eukaryota; kingdom Viridiplantae; phylum Streptophyta; class Magnoliopsida; order Solanales; family Solanaceae; genus Nicotiana; species Nicotiana glauca. The sequence continues at coordinate 146,759 of MU737452.1, read as the reverse complement.
AAGCTGGAAAAACTGCACAAAATGGTGTGTGGCCGCACTAGGCTCTGAACTCTACAAAATCAACTCTCTGAACTAGGGTTCCACGGACCGCACAAAGTTATCCGCGGTTGCAGAGGCATCTAGCGAGGTCCGCATAAAGTTGATCGCGGACTGCATGGGCTTGAAGCAAGGGACCTGACATCTCTTTGAAGTTGGCTTTCGCGAACCGCACAAAGTGTTACTACGGCCGTGGTGTCTCCAGTGTGGACCACACAATATGTACTGCGGCCACACTTCATTGATGCCTTTAATTTCCAGCTCTCTTAATCTCCCTAGTGCGGATCGCACAAAGTGTAGTGCGGCCGCACTACTCCTGTTTGCCCTTAATTGTCTTATCTTTGGTACTTGTGCAGTTTTTACTCCTTTTGAGTTGATCTTTGGCATCTCATCACTTTGTTGATCAAACCTGTAATCAAGCATGACTTATGAGCCTTTTGAGACTATTTTGTAACAATTTATAGTCAAAGCGTAAGCAAGAAGGAGCATGAAACACGTCAAAATACCTAGTTATCATGAGGTCATACATGTATTATTAACATTAAGGGAGGTAAAACACATTTACTTGAACACTTAGAGATTTCACTCAATCTCACTCACGTGACTATCCAGCAAGAAAGTTTCAAGTGCTTCAATAACAAAGAACAAAGCAACTACGAATCAGTTTCCATATCAAGTCATTATATGTCCTTAGTTGAGTTGTAACTTTGTACTAGTTCTTCACTTGTATTTCCTACTTAGCTTGTTTAGAAACATTTTATAGGAACCTCTTTGTAAACGTTAAACCTGTATGTTTGAGTCATGGCTAGAGTTAGTCATGTTGTACAGAATTTGTAATACAATTATTACAAAGTAGCTTGTAATAGGTGTGTTATAAGTTAGTGAAGGATTAAGAGGTTAATTCCTATGTTGCATAGGTTGTAATCTAATTCAGTAGTGGATTTGAAATTCTACAAGGCTAGGTTATAATTTTTAATTCCGTTGAGCTGGAAATTTTCCACGTAAAATTCCTCTTGTCATTTATTTACTGATGTACTTTTGAACCTGATAGAGAACCTGTTTCGCTATAGAGTTTGGGAGACCCTTATATTGTATCAATTGGTATTTGAGCTTCTATCAAGTTAACACCTAGAAAGGATCCTCACGACTGCTCTTCCAAACTTTGAAGAAGGCCAGTCTACTTAGAGACCACCTAGGTTCAATGGACATTATTATGGATGGTAGAAAACTAGGATGTATGACTTCATCATAGCTGAAGATTCTGAGCTATGGGATATCATATGCGATGTACCCTTTGTTTATAACAAAAACCTTAGCAACCCAGCTGTAGCCATTCCCAAGATAAGGAAATAATTCAATGATGCTGACAGAAAGGCCATAAAGAAGAACTTCCGTACAAAGAAAATTCTAGTGTGTGGCATTGGTCTTGATGAATACAATCAGATATAGACATGTTAGTCAGCCAATGAAATTTGGGAAGCCCTTCAAAAAGCTCACGAAGGAACAACACATGTCAAGAAATCCAAAATTGACATGCTCACAACTGAATACGAGATGTTCAGGATGAAAGATGATGAATCACAATATATACATACCCGGTTCACCTCCATCATGAATGAGCTTCACTCCCTCGATAAAACTATCCAAAGAAACAAGCTGATTAGATAAATCCTTAGTGTGCTTCCCAGTTCTTGGGAAAGCAAAATGAACGCCATTACATAAGCGAAGGACTTGCAGGAGCTAACTATTGATGAGCTTGTTGGAAATCTAAAAACATATGAAATGAAGAAAAAGAAGATGGACAGTGTATGAAGAGATCCCAAGAGGGAGATGAACCTGGTCCTCAAGAAAGAAAATAATGATTCAAGTGGTGAGGATGGTGATATGGCATACCTGACAAGAAGATTCCAGAAGATGGCTCGCAGGAATAGAGGCATTCCAAAAAAAGGAAGTTCTAGCAAGCCAAAGAATTATGGCCTCTGTCATAAATGTGGCAAGCCAGGACATTTCATCAAAGATTGCCCTCTCCTAAAGCAGGATAAGTACAAGAACAACTCTGACAAAGCAGCCCAAAGGAACCCAGTTCCTGATAGACGCTTCAATATAAAAAATGCCACTGACAATATCACGAGACAAGCTCTTGTTGCATGGGGAGATTAATCAAGAAAATCTGGAGAAAATGATGAACCAAGTAGCAGCTCTATGATGGCAATAGAAAGTGAAGCAATCGAGTATGATTCAATTTTTGCTTTGATGGCCCAGTAAAATGATAAAGATGACGATGATGATGAGGTAAATTTTCTAGATGTTTAGATAAATATGAAATATTATTCTTCTAAGAAACTCATATCTTTGGCATTTGTTTTAATCGACGCTTATCATAGCCTTATAAATGATAAAGATGTCTTAATAGTTGAACTAAGAGAAGCAGAACAGTCTAAATATGACCTAGCAGTAGTTGCAATTGATTTAAGGGAGACAATTGAGAAACCGAAGAAAGAAAAAGATGTTGAGAAAGTTATTAGTATTGAGCATGAGAGAGATGACCTCCTAGTGGCGGTAATGGATTTGAAGAAAACAATTTGGGAACATGAAACGGAGAGTAGGTCTGAAAGTTCTCAAAAAGGAAAGGAAGTTGCAACCGAGGCACACATTAAGCTTGAAAGTGAGTTAAATTCAATGAAGTCTAGTCAGTGTGCTGAGTTTGAGAGATATAAACAACTTAAGGAAGAACTAGTTAGAGTGAAGAGCGATCTTGAAAAATCACTCAAATGGACCTTGTTCTCTGATGCTAGCACTGCCATGTATACCAACAATAGGGAAAACAGGTAGGGGATTGGGTTTCAAAGGGAAAATATTCCATACAACCCTAATGGCAAGTACATTACTATACCTGACAATTGGTTTTGCACTCACTGTGGTAACAATGGGCACCTTAAAGAAAAGTGTAAGGCCATATTTCAGTCACAACAAAAAATCAAATCTTTTGTTGTTAAAGTAACTACTGGTAGAGAAATTGGTTCTTTATATAAGAAACGCATAATGCCTGCATGGACAAAAAAATCCCTTATCCACTATTTTCCTCATTACAAAGGACCCAAATTAGTTTGGGTTCCTAAAGCTAACTCCTAATTTTTATTATGCAGGAAATAGTGAAAGGAAGCAGCCTACAATGGTATATGGACAGTGGCTGCTCAAAGCATATGACTGGAAGTACAAATGATTTCCTTTCACTTAAAGCCTTGCAAGGAGGGAGTGTATCCTTTGGAAATGGAAAGATGGGATACGTTCTAGGAGTCGGAAGGATTGGGAAGTCTCTCTCTCTCAATTGAAAATGTGTACTACATAAACGGATAGAAGTACAACTTGCTGAGTGTTTTCCAAATCTGTGACAAGGGAAACAAGGTGGAATTTATGTCAAAAATCTGTACAATCACAAACCTGGTAACTGGTAAGTTGGTGCTATTGGAAAAATGATACAAGAATATCTCTGTAGCTGATTTTGAGTCTCTAAAGAATGGTGATCTAAGCTAAGTGTTGTTGATGATGATGCTGAATTATGGCACAAGAGGCTCGGTCATGCAAGTTTCACGTCGTTGAACAAATTAGTCAAGAAGGACCTGGTTCGTGGTCTGCCCAATTCAAGCTTTAAGGATCACAAAGTATGTGATGCATGTGTAAAAGGGAAGTAAGTCAGATCCTTATTCAAGCCCAAAAAGGAAGTCAGCACCACATGGCCACTAGATCTCCTTCACATGGATCTATGTGGACCTTTGAGGGTGCCAAACAGAGGAGGAAAGAAGTACATCTTTGTGATAGTTGATGACTAGTCCAGATTCACCTGAGTTTTTTTCCTTAGGACTAAAGATGAAACCTTTGAACCATTTGTTGCTTTTTTCAAAAAGTTCAAAGTGAAGATGGTTAATAAAGAAGCCTGGATCAGGTCTGATAATGGGACGGAGTTTGATAATGTCAAATTCGATGAATTCTGCACTAAAAATGGCATCATTCATAATATTTCAGCTCCAAGAGCACCTCAACAAAATGGTATTGTGGAAAGGAAGAATAGAACTCTTGAAGACATGGCAAGAAAAATGCTAATTAACAGTGGGATCACAAAGTATTTCTAGGCAGAAGCTGTCAATACTGCGTGCTACTTGGTGAATAGGTGCATGATCATGTCACTTCTGAACAAAACTCCATATGAACTACTGAATGGAAGGAACCCCAGTCTGTTATATCTAAGAACTTTTGGGTGTCAATGCTATGTTCACGACAATGGAAAGGAAGCTCTTGGAAAGTTCGATGCCAAAAGTGATGAAGGAATTCTTCTGGGATACTCATCTCAAAGAAAAACTTACAAGGTATACAACAAAAGGACACAATGTGTCGAAGAAAGCATACATGTGATCTTTGATGAAGCTCACCTCTCCTATGAGAAGGACAAACTTCTTGATCAAGATGGAGAACCCTTATATGTTCCAGGTGAAGTAATTGACATGGCAAATTGAAAGGCAGACATGATGAGCCATGTCAAGGAATCCAACAAAAATAATGCAAATACATCTCCATCCATTGGAGAGGAACCTAGTCCCCGATTACAACAACTGAAGCTGAAAATAGAGTTGTTGATACAATCCAAGAAACTCCTCTTTATGAAGTAAGAAGTGACCAAGAACCCCAGTCAGACATACCGGGTTCCTCTACCACTGAGACTCAGGCATCAAATTAGAGATTCAAAAGTTCACATCCTCTTGACAACATAATCACTCCTCTTGACTTAGGAGTTCAAACCATATCAAAAGCAAAAAACTCACTTGCTTTCTCAGCCTTTCTCTCCCAAATAGAGCCCAAAAATATAAAAGAAGCATTGAAAGATGCAGATTGGATCACAACAATGCAAGAGGAGCTGCATCAATTTGGAAGGAACAAGGAATGGCATCTGGTTCCTCGACCTGAAGATCGAACCATCATAGGAACACGATGGCTATTCAGGAACAAACTTGTGAATTTGGAAATATAACAATAAATAAGGCAAGGCTTGTAGTTCAAGTCTACAATTAGGAAAAATGGATTGATTATGATGAAACATTTGCTCAAGTAGCTCGAATGGAAGCCATTAGAATTCTAATTGCTTTTACATCTCATATGGATTTCACGGTATTCCAAATGGATGTCAAAAGTGTATTTTAAATAGCTATCTGAAAGAAGAAGTCTATATCAAGAAGCCTCCTGGCTTTAAGTTTCACGAGCATCTTGAGCATATGTTCAAACTGGACAAGACATTGTATGGGTTAAAGTAGGCTCCCAGGGCTTGGTGTGAAAGGTTGTCAAAATACCTTCTAGAAAATGGGTTTACAACAGGAAAAATTACAATACTCTTTTTCTAAAGAAACGAGGGAGGAACCTGCTCATTGTGTAGGCGTATGCTGATGATATCATCTTTGGAACAACAACTGACTCTCTTTGTGAAGAATTCAGAAAACTCCCGGGGAGTGAATTCGAGATGAGTATGATGGGTGAACTGAATTTCTTCCTAGGAAGTGAAGCAATATCATAAGGGAACATTGATAAATCAATAGAAGTACATCAAGGAGATACTGAAAAAGTTTGATATGGAAGTATCAAAAGTCATCGACACTTCCATTGCCACATCCACACGTTTAGACATGGATGAACCTGGTTCCCCTGTAAATCAGACCATGTATAGAGGGATCATAGGGTCACTCATGTATCTCATTGCAAGTATACCAAACATTATTTTCATCGTCATACTCTGTGTAAGGTTTCAATCCAATCCAAAGGAATCTCATCTGAAGGCTACCAAGCGAATACTGAGATATCTCAAAGGAACGCAGTACCGGTCCTTTATTATCCCTCAGGTGACAGCTTTAAAATTATTGGATATGCTGACACTGATTATGTAGAATATCTGGTGGACAAGAAAAACACTTTTGGAATGGCATATTTCCTAGGCTCCTGCTTAATCTCATAGGGGACAAGGAAGCATAAATCTGTGGCACTCTCCACTACAGAAGTTGAATATGTAGCAGCTGCTTCTTGCTGTGCTCAACTTCTATAAATCAAGCAACAGTTGGAAGACTTTGGAGTATTCTCAGAATGTGTGTCTGTCTTATGTGACAATACAAGTGCACTAAGCATAGAAAAAAATCCAGTTCAACATAAGAGGACCAAGCACATTGTGTGCGTCATCACTTCCTTAGAGACAATGTTGAAAAAAGTCTTATACGCATGAAATTATGCAGCACTAAAGATCAAATTGCAGATATATTTACCAAAGCCCTGAGCAGATAACAGTTCGACAAAAATCATCTGGCATTGAGGTTGATGAAACCTAATTGAGAACCTAGTCCCTCAATGATTGGCAATGAAAGAAATCTTCAGGTAAACTCAGCTAAAAGGTGTTTTCTGGCAAAGCCTAACTCATCTCTACACCATTACAGGTATACAAGCTTGATGATTACAGAGAAAATGAGTAGTCGAGGCTCTATACACTGGTAAAAATGGCAAAGCTTACAGATAAGAGATCAGTCAAGGAACCTGGTTCTCCTAACACAAGTTAGTAGTTTCTTTGTTCTCTCATGCATAATTATGAGCAATTAAAACAAGTGCCACATCATCAGCATGCCAGTTTTTAGTTGTGTCTTTTGAACCCAAACGTCCCACCGGTTGTTAATCGACCTAACTCCCTAAAACCTGCCGCCCTTTCTAACCGATCCCTTTTTCATCATAAATACATCTATCGCTGTCATCACACTCCACATATCAACAATTCAAAGCCTATTTTCTATTCTTTCTCTCTTCAGTTCACCAAATCTTCTCCTTTATTCTCACCATGGCTGAAAAATCTATAAAGTCTGATAAAAAGGAGAAGAGTTCTTGCAAGACTGCTAAGAGAAAGGTTGATACTGATGAGAAACCTGGTTCCTCAAAGAAGGCCAGAGTTGGTGATCCGGGGAGTGCCGTGAAAGAGAGATTGAGAAGTCAAAATGTACTTTGGGGACATTTACCTCTGATGTCTTGGAGAAGGATGGTATTAGACAGTTGGTTAAAATTTGTGATTTCCAACAATGGACACACTTGTTCACAAGTGATGCTGCTAGGGTATATGAGGAGGAAGTTCAAATTTTTTACGCCGACTTGTTCAAGAGTGAAGATGGTCACATTTGTGCCTTGGTGAATGGAGTTGATATGGTAATAGACTCTGCCTTGCTGGGATCTATTCTTGGTGTGCCTACTTAAGGGCTGTCTAGTGTTCAGGTAGCTTGTACTCAGAACTTCAGAAACGGAATCTTGAAGGACAAAGTAGTTCAACAGGGGGATCGGGTTCAGAAGAAGGCTCTCCTTCCTGTTTACCAACTGCTATTTGAGATGGTAAACAAGGTCTTACTGCCTCGAGCTGAGCGAAGATCCATCACTTCTCGTGCAGACCTATTCCTCATGGAAGCACTGGAAAAATTCACTACCATCAATCTACCTGGGATCACGAAGAGCACATGAATAAAGTGGCAGACTTTAAAGATGGTAATCATGGGTTGTCGTATGTGTTCCTTTTTACCAATGTTTTTGAGCATTTTAAAGGTTCCTCTCAGACCAGTTAAAGTGGGAATCAAGATGAAAACTTTTTCAAAATTCACTCTTGAAGAATGCTAGTGTATAGAGAAGTTTGGAGGGTTGAAAGCACTTCTATCATATCTCAGTTAATAAATGCTCAAAACAGTGCTATTACTGAGATAAAGCAATTAAAGGCAAGGAATGCTATCCTTGAGACTCATATAAGTTAGCTGCAAGAGGCATCCGGTTCGAGTAGCTCTCAAAGTGAAGAAGTTGCTCGCCTGACAAAGGAGAACGCTGAGTTCAGGAAACAAGTGGAGGATATGAAAGAGAGACTGCTCAACGAGAAAATGTCAGCAAATGCTCGAATGGATTTAGTTTTCCAAATTGTTGATACCCAAATTTTCCCTTATATATATATATATATATATATATATATATATATATATATATATATATATATATATATATATACACACTTTAAAAATAGTATACTTGCATCATCATTTAATTTATATACCTATACAAGTATTTTTCATAATTTTCTATAATTTTAAAGGCTTTAACATTAATTTCTTTCTGCATTTTATTATATAAATATCCAGTAATTATCCTTCAAATTAATTTTTATGACGATTTAATCATCCAAACCCATTATTTACACCACATGTATGTTTTAAATATTTACTGCATTTTTTCATAATTACATTTTAATTTGTAGGCTAATTGCACATTTTTTCATTAATAGCCTATGTTCATGTATAATCATATTATTTATGCAAAAAGTAACTTTTTATATTTTTATAATTTTAATTTATTATTCTTAATTATTTTCATAAATAATATTTTTGTTATTTATTAGTTATTTTTATAAATTATTTTTTTGCTGCAATACTGGGAATTTAAATAATAGCCTACTTTTGAACATATTTTCGGACCTAATACACTAGCCCAATACCCCATACACCGGCCCAATAGCCCAATCCCAATCCCGTCTAAATAGACTCGACCCAACCCCATTTTTAATCGTGGTTGTTGATCTCTGAGATCAAGGGTCCATATCTATTCCCTCCCTTTAATTGACTCAACCCAGCCTAAACCCTACCATTCCATCTCAGACGCCGCCTTTGAATCCCCTCTCCTCTTCTTCTTCAAACCTTAGCCTCTGTGTCTCTCAACCTCTTCAAATCACTAATCTTTTTGCTATTCTGTCCATGTTCATCCTTTGTTCTCTTATGAGTATGAATATTTGTGTATTTTGTTGATTTTTACTTGCCCTAAAACTAGGGTTTACAGATCTCTTCAAATCGAACCAAAATTGGTTCAAATCTCTGATTTTGAGTGTTATTTTATCTATATTCGTCCTATTCTATGTGAGTTTGATTTTTTTTATATTTTGTCGATTGTTCACTTTCTTTAAAAGTTAGGGTTTCCAGATCTCTCTCTTAAAACTGAATTTCAAAACAATTTGCATGATTATTTACTTTGTTAGTTGTTTAAATTACTGGGTTTCCTTGTTTGTTGCTCGATTTTTACTACTATATAAATATTTCCCCCATTCTCTTTTAGACAGACCTGAATCGTTAAAGTGTTTACCAAAAACTGAAGTTATTGCTCTTTGCTCTCTGATTCCCTTGTTATATACTCTCGTTCTTGGCCGGCTGAAAACCAAGGCCACTGAAATTCTGGGTTCTTGCTCTTGTTGATATTCAGAATATTGTGGACTTTTATTATTGTTCTTCGCTTAACTGGTGAGTTACTGGAATTCGTAATTTCATCCCTATGTGTCTTGATTTGCATGTATGAAATTCCTGGCTTAAATATGTTTTCTAGATTACTTTTGTGCATGATTTTTTTAATCTCACCTTGTTCTAAGCTTGTTAGCATCTGACTCTCCTCCTAATAATACTAGTTCTATGTTTACCTAAGCCTTACTTAGGTAATGAGAGTGCAGGGGTGTCTGGATGTTTCCCTAATTCATGTTATTTGTTTGTCTTTCACTTCTATTGTGAAGGATATAATGTTCGTGTTAATTATGACATGTTCATTTGCTATTTTGTCACTCAGCATTATTGATAGCCTATATGAGTCCATCAAACAATAGAGTACCTGGTCCTCTATAAGTCTGATATGCAGAAAACAGTAAAGGCTGAAAGTAAAGGAGGCCAGAGATTTTTCTACGTCGAAAAATCCCACACAATAGGATAAAAAAACCAAGACCTACTCTTGTAGGCTTCTAACTCAACTAAATTGTAATCTACCTATTACAAGCTACTTTGCAATACTACCGATTGCAAAGACTTCAAATTAACTTGTGATGCAACCACCACAAGCCACTCTCTAACTCTCCTAGTTACAGAGGATTTAATTTGTGACTATTCCTAGTCACAACATAAACTCTAAAGTTTACAAATTTCATTTGTTCCTAAAGTAGTGCTTTTAAAAAAGCAAACTAGGAATTACAATGTAAAGAACTTAACAAAATTACAACTCAACTATGGATATACATAAGACTTGTTTAGAAACTGATCCTTAGTGGAGTTGTCTTCTTGTTCTTCACACACCAGTAACTTCAATGCCGGATAAAAATTCTTCTTCTTTTAAGATAATATCACTAAATGCACACCCCATGGTGTGCCTTGCAGCAGGTTGTTTTATCACAAAGGGTATCATAATAGATAGTGGTTCAACTCTTGGTGTACTTCTTATCAATGAGAAGTGACTGCTGCACTGTCTGTACAGCCATTTCTGGGTTGGTGCATTCCAGTTGGACTTTGTGCTTCTGTCAGGACATACCAATGAACCAGGTCCTAGGACATGCCAATGGATCAGGTCCTACTTGTGTTCCTCTCTGTAACAATTGCTTGATGGGTTCTTCTGCTACGTTCCAACTGTGCACTTTGGCATGTACTTCTGTCAGAGAACCACAAGGGAGCAGGTCCCTATTGTGTTTCTCTTTATCTTGGATGTGTACAGTTGCTGACTTGTGCTTTTGTCGGAAAACTCTAAGGGACCAGGTCATCAGGTCCCTGTTGTGTTTCTCCATGTGGTTGTTGATCCATTTGCTGATGTCCAAGCTTTGATTAGTTCATATGAGATATGTATCCTGTGGAGTAAGTTCTCTATCTGGTTCTTTATGATAAGTTTGTTAGATCATCAAAATATAAGAGGCATAAGGTTAATCAATTTCCCCCTTTTTGATGATGACAAACTTAAGTATGGACAACATTTGTTTAGAGCAGAAATAACCAGATGAGATGAAGGAGCTACACGAGTTCCCCCTTAATCTCATATCTCCCTAAACAACCTATGCTTACTTTTCCCCCCTTTTGGCATCATTAAAAAGATCTGCTAGGAAGAGAACACAAGCAGGTAATAATCGTAAAAAAGTCTAACATAGCTAGCTCATGCCACATATGTGCACACAACATGACAGAAAACAGAAGCCAAAGGAACACAGTGTTGTACATGCGAGAAACAAGGAGCTGTTTCATTTATGTTTACATTGGACTGACCAAAGCAAGAGAAGGAATGGTTAAGATCAACATGCCATCACAAAATAAAATCAAGTAAACACAAGTAAAACAACAACCATAGGAAGTTTGAGCAAACATAGCTAAATATTTGGGAGGATCCTAGGGAACACTAAGGGAAGGAGGCTTGGAGGTAGAGACAACAATGGTTTTGAAAACCAAGTCCAGTCTAGCATTTGCAGCTAGTTGTTATTCAAATAGTTGAGCCCAGAGTATCTCATTTTCCTTTCACAGTTGTGAAATCTCCTCATGTACAAAATCAAGTCCCTTGGCTACTTGGCTAAGCTGAGTTTCTAGAATGGCATTTCGAGCTCTCAGCCTTCGTATTTCCTTAGAGGCTACATTTTGGGCGTTTATCAGCTGAGAAATGGTCGAAATGCTTCCACCAACCTTTTCTATACATTCACATTCTTCTAGAGTGGTCTTAGAAAAGGTTTGCTTTCATGTCCTTACTCTAAGATTTCCCAAGGGAACATCATAGAATTTGAAAACTCGAGTGAGAAGAAAACCATAAGGTAACCCATGATTACCACCCTTAAAATTTGCAACCTTTTGCATGTGATCTATCATGATTGTTGGCAGGTTGATTGATACAAACTCATCAAGACCAAATTTGACTTTGTGGCAATGGAACGTCTCTCAAAGCAAGGTATGAGAACTTTATTAACCAGTTCAGAGAGATGCTGGTACTCAGGAAGCAACACATTCTTATGGACCTGTTCCCCCTGTTGAATAGATTTCTCTTTCATGATGGCTCTCCAAAAGTTTGTTCCACAGACATCCTTAACTAAGAACACACCTTCACATGGAACTCTGAGAATCTTTCCCAATGTTGAAGCATCGAGTACAATGTCCACTCCATTTACATGTGCACAGATGTGATTCCCCTCAACTGTGAAAAGAGATGCATAGCTGGTTTGTAGTGCATCCTCATACACCAGAGGCATGCTCCCTTCAAACAAGTGTTGCCACTATTGAAATTCCACAATCTCTAGAATTTGTCTCATGCCTGCCATCTCCGAGATTGCTGGATCAAAAATATGTCCCCATAATACCTTTTGAGTTCTTAATTTTTGCTGCCACAAAACACCATCATAGGTCATGGACCTTGTTGAACTAGGTTACTTTATAGTAGTTTCCCCTTTTTGTTTGCTAGACCCTACATTAAACTTTCCTTTCCAGCTTGCCATCACTACAATATTGTTTTCAGACACTGCTAGTTTAGTTTGTCTTTGTTTAGACTTGATACTATTCTTCATGAATGACCATTTCAGTTCTTCAATAGTTCCCTCAGCTGTCATGGATTTTTGTACTAAGGAACCAGGTTCCCTGGAAGCATCCATGTCTATTTGGTTTACTGACACACTCTTGATGAAATTCTTTGGATTTATTTTCCTCTTTTTCTTTATCTTGACACTTCTCTTACTTTCTGTAGTGAAGATTCACGGCTTTCTTCCTGTAGTGACCTGGTGATGGGAGATTTGGAGGAAGACTCTAACAACTTGGAGAGAACTGGAGGTTCAGAAGTGAGTTTGCATGGAAGTGAATCAGGTTCATCAAAAGGCTTTTCTGAGGATATCTCATGAGCTAAGGACTCGAGGAGTGTTGTGGTTCTTACATCTTCCATGAATGGAATTTCTTCCACCTGGTATTCAGACAAGAGATATTCTCCTTCATTCATCAATCTCTCAGCAACTATAGCCATGATGCTATGAGCTGCTTCATTTTCTGGTGACTCGTTGAGATTCGTTGAGTCTAACATGGGAGAGTTCAGATACTGATCATGATCATCCTCAGGGGCTTCTTACAAATGAAGAGTAAAACTTCATGTGTGGTCTTTGATGAGATTGTAGGATTGATTAGTCATAGGATTCCCAAAATAATGGTAGACACGATTTATCAAAAATGGGAAAACTGCAAGAGTAGAGGAGGAATCAAGAGTAGATAAGGTGGTAAAAAATGTGAAGCGGTGGTGTTCAGGGAATGGTTTCAGAGGTGATGGTGAAGTAGGAGCGGTATTAATGGTGGAAGAATAATATGATTGTTCAATCGCCATTAGATGAAAGCTTGGTAGACAAGCAAGGAGATAAAGAGAAGGATGAGAAGAGGATCCTAATTATACAAAGAGGATGAAAGTTCATGACTTACCGTGAGAGAGAAAGAATGTTTTATTGGAGGAAGGGCTAATGATGAGTGGAGAGCGAAACATGTTTTGAATAATTTTGAAATCGGCGGCAGGTTTGTGGGGAAGTGTCAATGTGAAGAGGGGATGAAAGGATGTGACAGACAAGACATGACACTCAGACATTTGAACAATCAGATGATGTGGCAGATGAATTAGATTTGTAAAATTTTGTTTGGTGAAGACATGCAGAATTTAAGCATATTACTACTAATCTGAGGTGCATAAACCTGATGCCAAAACATATTTTGAATAAGTTTTTAGTAGCTCCTCTCTCTTCAACTTTCACACATGTGCCTTTTGCTTTTATGATCGACATACGTGTTTACCCGCAACGGTATTGATGTGAGCTAGGCTCGGACAGAAAACACTTTAGCTACCTTCACCCGGTGCTGTCTTACATAGCCAACTGATGGAGGATAAGGTTCTTCATTTGGATCTTGTACCTCCATCTTCATTTTGGATTGATCCATAGTTCTCTACTCGAGGCTTTGATACAGATGTCTGGAATTTTGTCTTCTGTTTCTCAATATGCTTGATCTTCTTCCCCCCTTTCTTATTTGAAAACCTTCTTCAGTTGTCGATGAAGCCATTTGAGTTCTGCTTCAATAGTTCCCACGGGTTGAGGCATGCGTCATGACTAGAGAACTAATCCAAAAGTGTTTTCCTTTTCCATAGAAAAACTTGCATAGTTAACATTTTCATACCCCAGCAGGATTAATAAGAATGTCACCTGAGGGGTAACACAAGACCAGGTCCTAAGTTCCTCAAATATATTTCAACTCTTTTATGGACACCCTACAAGTAGGATTCCTACAGACTTGCACTTTGGATTCTATTCAGGAGCGAAGAGCTAAAGAAAACATGTTTATCTGACTCTTTGAATAAAAGAGTGATTGACTTTTGATTAAAGAAGGATATGTGGAGATTAATTTCATTTCCCACACTTTGTGTTTTGCTACTTGTGCCTTGCCATGAGCTGTATCCTTGCTCCTCTCTCAGCTTCAGTGGTAGGGGGTGACATATCAGGTTCTTTATGAGGCATGAAAAATGATGTTGCATTGCATTTCGCCAGTCCCCTTCATCTTACTCATTTTGTCATTGTTTCTTTCTTGGCAAGACGAAGTGTCTTGTTGTAGACCCCATGAGCACCCCTATCATATAGTGTGCCCTTTGTTGGAGACATTCCGGCCTTGTTTCATAATTCATATTCCAGAGGAATTCCTTTGCTCATCCCTTTTCATTGAGCTTCCCTGGCTAATCCTTCCTGTTGTTGAGAACATGGTATTCTTGTCTGTTCACTTCTTTCTTTCAGCAATATCACTTTGCTGTGAAGTTCTTGATTGTTGGGAATTTGTGCTTGATCCCTTCTCTCCCCATCCTTTTTCCTTTTGTGAACTCATGTATGGGGACACTTGAGCTGACAAACCATGGGCCAGGTCCTACTGAGTTAATTTATTCGAAGGTGAGAGGTTTGCATCTACCAATAATTCGTGCCAAAGTTGCGACTTCACTCATCTCATACCACCAACTTATGAGAATTCATACTTGGTTGGAGTGGATGTTCTTGTTTTCTTTGTCAGCTGAGACCACTTGGCGAGTTAACAAATTGGTGACTACACTTTTTAGGCCATTCACATAGCGCACATTCCCACTTAAGTGCCACAAGAACTTATCCACCTTTTCATTCACTTGACAATGTACCCTTTATTCCCTTCTTAAGGGTACATTCTCTTCCTGCAAGGCTGTCAATAAGAAGAGATTCATGTTGTTTTTAGCTGCATGCTTTACTTATCTATTGTCCATGATCCATAGCAGCCCGCTTCCTCTCACTGTTCCCTGCTCATGCAAATCAAAGGTTAGATTTAGGAACCCAAACTAGTTTGGGTCTTTTGTTAGTATAAAAAGGATGAATGATGGATTTCATGGTCCACGCAGGCAGCATCCGCTTTTTGCGAGTGGTATCTGGTCAGTAGTCACTCTATCAGTAAATGCTTTGTTCTTCTGAGCAGGCTGAACACTGGCCTGGCAATTTTCTTTAAAATTCCCATTGTTTTCGTAGTGGGTGCATGGCCAGTTATCAGGTACAGTGACACACTTGCTGTTTGGGTTGTGGGGAGTTTTCTCCCTTTGGAACCCAATGCCCTGCTTATTCCCACTATTGTTGAGATACATGGCAGTGACTGCATCTAAGGACCAGGTCCATTTCAAGGATTATTCAAGATCATTTCTTACTTTCTCCAACTCAGCTTGGAGTTGCTGATTTCTCTCGAGTTTACTGTAAATACTGGTTTTTACAGCAGTTAACTCCTTTTCGAGAAAGATGTGCGACTTAATGGCCACCTCCTTCCCTTTCCCAAGACTTACATTCATATGTTCTCTATTGAGTCCCTCAATGGTTTCCTCTAGATTAACGTATATCACTAGAAGGTCATCCCTTTCCTCTTCAGTGGAGGCAATTTTTTCTTCTAAGGAGTGTTTCTTATTACTGAGACCTTCTAATGTTTCTTTTAGATCAAAAACTACTACCATCAGGTCGTCTCTCTCATTCTCCACATTGGTTATTTTTTCATTCAGGGCCTCCTTCTCTAATTCAAGATTAGCTACGGTTTCATTTAAGTCCACTACATCGACCACTAGATCATTTCTAGATTGCTCTACCTCTCCTTGGTATGTCGTCAAGATCTCCTTATTATCTACAAGGCTATAATAGGCATCAATTAGTACGTTAGATAAAGATCTTAGCTTCTTGGAAGAGTAGGATTTCAGATTTCTCTGAACATCCCTAAAGTTTACCTCATCATCTTCATCATCTTTATCATCATCGTCTGACTGGGCCATCAGTGCGAACAGTGAATCGTACTTTGTTGCTTTAGTTTCCACTGCCATCATGGAACTATTTTCTGCATCTGATTCCTTTTCGGATTCACTTGAGGAGTCTCCCCAAGCAGCAAGAGCCTTCTTAATGATATTGTCTGTAGTGCTTTCTCGAATGAATCTTTTCTCTAGAACCAGGTTCCTTTTTCCTGCTTTGTCAGGATTTTGCTTGTACTGCTCCTATTTTGCGAGAGAGTAGTCTTTGATGAAATGCCCTAGCTTTCCACATCTGTGATAGATATGGTTGTTCCTTGTTTCACTTGAACCTCCCCACTTTGGTATTCCACCATTTCTTCGAACCATTTTTTAAAATCTCTTAGTAAAATAGGCCATGTCACTATCTTCATCACTTGAGTCACCCCTTTTAGCCTTAACCACCAGGTTCCTTTCCTTCTTAGGTTCTCTTCTTTCATTGTCTTTCTTTATTTTCATCTCGTATGTTTTCAGATTACCAATCAACTCATCCATGGTTAGAGTATGTAGATATTTGGCTTCCGTGATGTCATTTACCTTACTTTCCCAAGACCCAGGTAGAACATTGAGAATTTTCCTTACGATTTTGTTTCTGGGAATGACATCTCTAAGTGAGTGAAGCTCATTTATGATGGAAGTGAATCTGGTGTGCATGTCTTGTGTATACTCATCATCCTTCATCTGGAAGAGCTCGTATTCAGTGGTGAGTATGTCGATCTTGGATTGTTTGACTTGAGTGGTTCCTTCATGCGCAGTTTGTAAGGCTTTCCATATTTCTTTGGCAGTACCACAAGCTGATACTCTGTTGTACTCATCAGGTCCTATGCCAAACATCAAGATTTTCTTGGCACGATAATTCTTTTCTACAATTTTTCTATTAATGTCGTTGTAATCTCTTCTCCCTTTGGGCACTAGTGGTCCTGTTTCTTCATGGGAACATATGGACCATCACAAATGATGTCCCACAGCTCTGAATCTTCAGCCATTATGAATTCATGCATCTGAGTCTTCCACCATCCGTAGTATTGACCATTAAATCTGGGAGGTATATAGGTTGATTCTCCTTCTTCAAAGGTTGGTAAGGCAGCCATTTAGGATCCTTCCTGTGTGTTAGCCTGATAGGAGGAACCCACTCTGATACCAATTGATAGCTTATATAAGTACACCAAACTATGGAGTACCTGGTCCCGTATGAGACTGATATGTAGAATGCAGTAAAGACTGAATGTAAATGAGGCAAGAGATTCTCTACCTAGAAAAATCCGACACATGGGGATCAAAAAACCACGACCTACTTCTATAGGCTTTTAACTCAACTAACTTGTAATCTACCTATTACAAGCCTCTTTGCAATCCTACCGATTGCAAAGACTTTAAACTAACTTGTGATGCAACCACCACAAGCCACTCTCTTAACTCGTCTAGTTATAGAGGATTTAACTTATGACTATTCCTAGTCACAACATATACTCTAAAGTTTACGAATTTGATTTGTTCCTAAAGAAGTGCTTCTAATAAAGGAAACTAGGAATTACAATGTAAAGCAATTAACAAGATTACAACTCAACTATGGATGTACATAAGACTTGTTTAGAAACTGATCCTTAGTGGAGTTGTCTTCTTGTTCTTGACACACCAGTGACATCAATGCCAGATAAAAATGCGACTTCTTCTTAAGAGAATATCACTGAATGCACACCCCATGGTGTGTCTTGCACCAGGTTGTTTTATCACAATTGATAGTGTTGTCAACTCTTGGTATACTTCTTGTCAGTGAGAAGTGACCGCTGCACTATCTGCACAACCACTTCTGGGCAGGTGCTTTCCAGCTAGACTTTGTGCTTCTGTCAGGACATACCAATGAACTAGGTCCTAGGGCATGCCAATGGACCAGTTCCTAGTTGTGTTCCTCTTCTGTAATAGTTGCTTGATGGACTTTCTTCTGATACATTCCAGCTATGCACTTTGACCTGTACTTCTATCACAGAACCCCAAGGGAGAAGGTCCTTGTTGTATTTCTCTTTATCTTGGATGTGTACAGTAACTGACTTGTGCTTTTGTCGGAGAACCCTAAGGGACAAGGTCATTAGGTCACTGTGGTGTTCCTCCATATGGTCGGTGATCCATTTGCTGACGTTCAAGATTTGACCAGTTCATATGAGATGTACATCCTGTGGAGCAGGTTCTCTATCTAGTTCTTTATGATAAGTTTGTTAGATCATCAAAACATAAGAGGCATAAGGTTAAGTAAGATCCATCAGCATGATATTCATATCCCGCATTGAAGTTACTGGTGTGTCAAGAACAAGAAGATAATCCACTAAGGATCAGTTTCTTAATGAGTCTTATGTACTTCCATAGTTGAGTTGTAATCTTGTTACTTGTTCTACATTGTAATTCCTAGTTTGCTTTCTTAGAAGCGATGCTTTAGGAATAAACCAAATTCGTAATCTGTAGAGTTTATGTTGTGACTAGGAATAGTCAAAAGTTAAATCCTCTGTAACTAAGAGAGTTAGAGAGTGGCCTGTGGTTGTTGCATCTCAAGTTACTTTAAAGTCTTTGCAATCGGTAGTATTGCAAAGTGGCTTGTAATAGGTAGGTTATAAGTTAGTTGAGTTAAAAGCCTACAAGAGTAGGTCGTGGTTTTTTGATCCCCTTATCTCGGATTTTTCCGCGTAGAAAATCTGTTGCCTCCTTTACATTCAGTCTTTACTGCATTCTACGTATCAGTCTCATACAGGACCATGTACTCCATAGTTTTGTGGACTCATATAAGTTATCAATTGGTATCAGAGCAGGTTCCTCCTATCAGGCTAACACCTAGGAAGGATCCAAAATGATTGCTCCACCAAGCGTTGAAGAAGTACAATCAACCTATAGACCTCCCAGATTCAATGGTCAATACTACGAATGGTGGAAGACTCGGATGCATGAAATCATAATGGTTGAAGATTTAGAACTGTGGGACATCAATTGTGATGGTCCACATGTTTCCATGAAGAATCTTGAAAAAATAGTAACATTGGTGCCCAAAGGGAGAAGAGAGTAGAACGACATTGACAGAAAAGTTGTAGAAAAGATTTATCGTGCCAAGAAACTCTTTACGTGTGGCATAGGACCTGATGAGTACAACAAAGTATCAGCCTGTGATTCAAGCTGCACATGAAGGAACCACTCTAGTCAAACAATCCAAGATCGACATGCTCACTACTGAATATGAGCTCTTCAGAATGAAGGATGATGAGTCCATACAAGATATGCACACCAGATTCATCTCCATCATAAATGAGCTTCACTCACTTGGAGATGTCATTCCCAGAAACAAGCTTGTAAGGACAATTCTCAGTGTTCTACCTGGGTCTTGGGAAAGTAAGGTAAACTCCATCACAGAACCTAAAGATCTTTAAACTCTGACCATGGATGATTTGATTGGTAATCTAAAACATACGAGATGAAAAGAAAGAAAGACTGTGAAAGAAGATAACCTAAGAAGAAAAAGAACCTGGTGCTTAAGACTAAAATGAGTGACTCAAGTGATAAAGATAGTGACATGGCCTATCTTACTAAAAGATTTCAAAAAATGGTTTGAAGAAATGGTGGCATACCAAAGTGGGGTAGTTCAAGTAAAACAAGGAACAACGATCTCTGTCACAGATGTGGAAAGCCAGGGCATTTCATCAAAGGCTTCCCTCTCAT
Source organism: Nicotiana glauca (assembly GCA_026770625.1). Lineage (NCBI taxonomy): Eukaryota > Viridiplantae > Streptophyta > Magnoliopsida > Solanales > Solanaceae > Nicotiana > Nicotiana glauca. Next base: position 126,887 of record MU737452.1, on the reverse strand, counting down.
GAAATAGGAGCAGTACAAGCCAAATCCTAACAAAGCAAGAAAAATGAACCTGGTTCCAAAAATAAGATTCAATCAAAAAAGTGCCGTAGACAATATCATTAAGCAGGCTCTTGCTGCTTGGGGAGAGTCCTCAAGTGAATCCGAAATGGAATCAGATGCAGAAAATAGTTCCATGATGGCAGTGAAAACTGAAGCAATGAAGTATGATTCACTGTTCACGCTGATAGCTCAGTCAGATGATGATGATGATGAAGATGAAGACGATGAGGTAAACTTCAAGGATGTTCAGAGAAATCTAAAATCCTATTCCTCTAAAAAACTACGGTCTTTATCAAATGTCATAATTGACGCTTATTATAGTATTGTAAATGATAAGGAGATCTTGACTGTAGAACTAGGGGAGGCCGAACAATCTTGAGATGATCTAGTGGTCTGTGTAGTGGACATAGCTAATCTTGAGTTAGAGAAGGAGGCCCTGAATGAAAAATAACAAGTGTGGAGAATGAGAGAGACGACCTGATGGTAGTAGTTGTTGATCTAAAAGAAACAATAGAAGGCCTTAGCAATAAGAAACACTCCTTAGAAGAAAAATTGCCTCCACTGAAGAGGAAAGGGATGACCTTCTAGTGATATGCACTGATCTAAAGGAAACCATTGAGGGACTTAATAGAGAACATATGAATGTAAGTCTTGGTAAAGGGAAAGAAGGTTCCAGTGAGTCGCACATCTTGCTCAAAAAGGAGTTAACTGCTGTAAAACCAATCTTTGCAATGAACTCGAGAGAAATCAACAACTCCAAGCTTAGTTGGAGAAAGTAAGAAATGATCTTGAAAAATCCTTGAAATGAACCTGGTCCTCAGATGCAGTCACTGCCATGTATCTCAACAATAGTGGGAACAAACAGGGGATCGGGTTCCAAAGGGAGAAAACTCCCTACAACCCACACAGCAAGTATGTCACTGTACCTAATAATTGGCTATGCACCCACTGCGGAAACAATGGACGTTTGAAGGAAAATTGCCAGGCTAGGGTTCAGTCTGCTTAGAAGAACAAAGCATTTACTGATAGAGTGACTACTAGCAAAGGACCAGGTACCACTCGCAAAAAGCAGATGCTGCCTGCGTGGAACAAAAAATCCCTCATTCATCCTTTTTATAGTAACAAAGGGCCCAAACCAGTTTGGGTTCCTAAATTTAACCCTTGATGTGTATGTGGAGGATTAGTGTGAGGAAGCAGACTGCGATGGACTATGGACAGTGGATGCCTAAAGCACACAGCTGGACAAAAAACAACATGAATTTCCTCTCATTAAAAGCCCTACAGGAAGGGAATGTATCCTTGATAAGAAAGCAAAGGGTACATTCTTAGTGAATGAAAAGGCAGAAAAGGTTCCTCTTGACACTTGAGTGGAGACGAGCACTATGTGAATAGGTGCTGTCATCAATATGATAACTAGAAAAGCAATACTAATGAACAAAGGAAGCAAGAACAGTCACTCCTACTAATCATCAAGTGGAGAATGAGATGATTGAAATCACAACAATGGGATGAAGGAGTAGTATATGCAAATTTCTCACCTCCGAAGAAACTAACTCAGCTGGACCTGGTCCGTGGTCCGCCAAACTTAAGCATGACCTGGACATGAGTTCACAAAAATGATGGAGGAGGAGGAGAAGGGATCTCGTAAGATTTCTCAAACTCCAAGGATTTCATAACCAAAATGGCGTAGTTGAAAGAAAGAAAGGATTTGGAAATTGATGCATAGACTGTACTCATCGCCTAGGGAATCGCCAAGAAACTCCGGGCAAAAGAAATAAATACTGCTCTCTACCTTGAGAACAGGTGTCGGATCAGGTGCCTTCTAAATCAAAACTCACCAGGAGCCACCAAATTGGAAGAAAATGCCTTGTTCTTGACAATAGGAAGGGTCAGCTTGGGAAGCTCAATGCAAAAGGAAGAGCTAAGGAATTCTTCTAGAGTACAATCCACAAAACAAGGTCACTGGGTCTCCAACAAAAGAAGCACAAAATGATAGGAAATGGTCATGGGGCATTCAACAAAACACTCTACTTTTGTTAATGAAGAAACCGTGAGGATTAATATGATGAACCAATCTTGCCTCTAGGAAATATCTAAAGTTTCAAATCAGGAGGATGTTAGAGTGAGCAAAGGGAAAGGAGACTGGCGAGAGACAATGAAAAATCATCTTCCATGTCTCACAAAGAACCTGGTACATAATTTGCCACCACTGAAGCTGAGGGAAGAAGAAAAGATGTAGCTCATAGCACTACCCAAGCAACAGAACACAAAGTACAAGGAAGCAAGACGAAATGACCTCATCAACAACTGGAGAGAAATTTCAAACACATTGAAGGGTGAGATCCTGTTCTGAGTGTCAATATGAAGAAGGGATTGATTGGTGGAAAGGATTGCAGAACAGAAGACCAAACTCCAGATATCTGCATGAAAGCCTCAAGTAGAGAATATTTCGGATATATCAAGATGAAGACGGGATCACAAAAATCTAATAAAGAACTTGATTCTCCATTTGTTGGTTGTGTAAGACACCTTCAGGTAAAGGTAGCTAAAGTGTTTTCTGATCAAGCCTAACTCACATCAATACTGTTGTAAGTAAACACGCATGACGATCATAAAAGCCAAAGGTACAGTTATGAACTGCAAGGAGGGGAACTGATGAAACCTTGTTTAAAGGATTACTCTGGCATTAGGTTCCTGTATCTGAGGTTAGTAGTAATGTGCTTAATTTTTGCATGCCCTTTATAAACAAAAAAAATCGTATAAATATTTTGTAATTCAGCTGCCACATCATTTAACTTTTCAACGTCTGAGTGTCATGTCTTGTCAATCAAATCTTCCCCCCCCCCTGCACGATAACACTTCCCCACAAATCTACCGCCGTTTTCAAATGTTTCAGAACCTGTTTCGCTCCCCACTCATCATTAGTTCTTCTTCCAATAAAAAACTTCCCCTCTTTCTCACGGCAAGTTATGAACCTTTATCCCATGTGCATAGCTAGGATCCTCTTCTTATGTATTCCTTCCTCTCTTAACTCATATACTAAGTACTCATCTAATGGCGATTGAATAATCTTCTCATTCCCCCGCCATTAACACTATTCCCACTTCTTCATCACCCTTGACATTATTCCCAGAGCTTCACTATTTCACGCCTTCTACCACCTTACACACTTCTGGGTCCTCCTCCACCCCTACATTCTTTCCATTTTTGATAAATCTGGTGTACCATTATTTTGAGAATCCTATGTCTAGTTAATCTTACGATCTCATCAAAGACCATACAAGAGGTCTCACTCCTCGAGTATCAGAAGCCGCTGAGGATGATCCTGACCAGTACCTTAACACCTCCATGTTAGACTCAAGGACTCTCAAGGAATCACCAGAAAAGGAAGCAACTCATAACATTATGGCTGTATCAGCAAAGATTCTGATGGATGAAGGAGCTTATCTCTCCTCAGAATATCAAGGGGACGACCTACCAGTCCTAGGAGATGTAAAAACCACAACACTCCTCGAGTCCTTGGCTCATGAGATATTTTTAGAAAAGCCTTCTGATGAACCTGATTCACTTCCATGCAAACTCACTCCTGCACCTCATGTTCATTCTAAACTCTAGGAGTCTTTCTTAAAATCACCCATCACCAGGTCACTGCAACAAGAGAATTTTGAATCCTCATTGCAGAAAAGTAAGAGAAGCGTCAACATAAGGAAAACGAGGATTTCCTCAAGAGTGTGTCAGCAAACTAGATAGACAAAGATGCTTCTAGGGAACCTGGTTCTTTAGTGCAACAGTCTAAAACGATTGAGGAAACTATTGAGAAACAGAAAGGGTCATCTGGGAAGGACAACAGTAAATCTGAACAAAGTAAAATTGAGCTTGTCATGTCTGAGGATAATACTGTAGGGGAAGCAAGATAGAAAGGAAAGTCTGCCGAAGGGACCAGCAAACAAGAAAGGGAAACCGTTAAGGAACGTGGTACAGCAAGGTCCTTGACCTGTGATGGTGTTCAGTGGCAGCAAAGATTAAGAATTCAAAAAGTGTTGTGGGGTCGAACTTTTGATCCGACAATTTCAAAAATGGCTGGCATGAGACAAATTCTGAAGATTGTGGAATTTCAACAATAGGAACACATGTTTGAAGGGAGCATGCCTCTGGTATATGAAGATGCAGTGCAAACCTTCTACTCATCTCTCTTCACGGTTGAGGGGGGCCACATCTACGTTCTTGTAAATGGAGTGGATATTGTACTCGACACTTCAACATTGGGAAAAATTCTCAGAATTCTGTGTGAAGGTGTGTCCTCAGTTAAGGATGTTTGTGGAATGAACTTTCAGAGAGCCATCATGAAAGAGCAAGCTATTCAACAGGAGGAACATGTGCATAAGAAGGTGTTACATCCTGAGTACCGGCTTCTTTTTGAACTGGTTAATAAAGTTCTCTTACCCCGTCATGAGAGACGTTCTATTTCCACAAAGTCAGATTTGGTTCTGATGGAAGCACTTGATGAGTTTGTACCAATCAACTTTCTAGAAATCACGATAGATCATATGCAGAAGGTGGCAAATTTTAAGGGTGGCAATCATGGGTTACCTTATGGCTTTTTCCTAACTCAAGTGTTCAGATTCTACAAGGTTCCCATGGGATATCCTAGAGTGGGCACATGCAAGTGAACCTTTTCTAAAACCACTCTAGAAGAATATGAATGCATAGAAAAAGTTGGTGGAAGCATCTCGACCATTTCACAGCTGATGAACGCTCAAAATGTAGTCTCTGAGGAAATACGAAGGTTGAGGGCTCGAAATGCCATTCTAGAAACTCAGCTTAGCCAAGCAGCTAAGGGACCTGATTCTGTACATGAGGAGGTTGCGAGACTGAGAAAGGAAAATGAGAGACTTCAGGCTCAACTACTTGAAGAACAACTGGCTGCAAATACTAGACTAGACTTGGTTCTCAAAACCATTGTTTTCTCTTTCTCCAAGCTTCCGTCCTCTAGTGTTCCCTAAGATCCTTTCAGTGTCAAGATATTTTTGCTCCAACATCTTGTGGCTACTGTTTTACTTGAGTTTACTCATTTTTTTTTGTGATGGCATGTTAACTTTAACCATTACTGCTCTTGACTTGTTCAGTCCAATGTAAACATTAATGAAACAACTCCCCTTTCCTTGCATGTATAACACTGTCTTCCTCTGGCTTCTCTCCATACAAAATTTTGCAATAGTATATAATAATTATCAACCAAAAAGAACAATGTTACATTATTGGAAATAAGGAGGCTACATAGTGAGTTATTTGACAAAAAATGTATAGTCGCTTTAAAAAAAATAATAGCCAAAAAAAATATATATATATATATATATATATATATATATATATATGTTGGCCAAAATTATTTAATGATCATGTTGAGTGCATATTTGTGGCATAAGCTAGCTGTGTTAGACTTCTATATGATTATTACCTGCGTGTGCTCTTCGTCCTACTAGCTGTTCTTTTTAATGATGCCAAAAAGGGAAAAATAGATGGGGTTGAGAAGATGGGATTGGGGTGAGAAGATTAAAGGGGAACTATGCGTGTGATAGATGATCTCTAAGTTTGGAGATCTAAGAATAAGGGGGAACTGGGGAACTGTTGACGTCTCATCTCGTTAATTTATTATTAATTCTGATCTAAACAAATACTTTTTATCTCTAAGTTTGTCATCATCAAAAGGGGGGAAATTGATGGGTTTTCAATGTCTTAGACTTATACTTCTTATGTTTTGATGATCTAACAAACTTGTTATAAAGAACTAGATAGAGAACCTTGTCCCACATGATACACATCTCATGTCACGACCCAAACCGATGGGCCGCAACGAGCACCCGATACATTACTCGACCGTGTACCGATGTAGCGTATCTTTTTTATTACATCATCATATATATGTAACATACGGGCCTAATAGGCCAACATAATAATTTATAAACTCAAAACATAGGCCGACAAGGCCGTACAATCTTTCACGTATACGACATATGTCTACAAGCCTATAAGAATACATAAGTGTCATAAAGGTCAGGACAGAGTCCCGCTATACGAAACAATACACGTCTATGTCATACTAACCAAACAAGCAACTCCGAAGCAAATGGAGCGCACCAAAATCTTCAGTTGAGCTGATAGCCTACTTGGAAGGCTCTCGACCTGTCTATTGGGACCTACAGACATAAAACGCAGCGTCCCCAGGAAAAAGGGATGTCATTACGAATAATGTACTGAGTATGTTAGGCACATGAATAAATACATAAGAGACATGGAAGATATATGGAGTACATGACCCAACCTGTAAGTTTGAATAACTTTGTAAATCCTAAATTATTTTCTGTGTCATGCATATGTGCATGAATGTCATGTCGTGCATAGGTACATGTTTCATAACATCATCAGCCTATGAGGGCATCCCATCATATCATATCGGCCACTGTGGGCATAATCTTCATCGTATAGCAGTTGATCAGGTGGTGGTGCGTATATAACGCCATAACCTTTCCCATATCTCATATACATACATACATACATACATACATATATATATATATATATACACACACACGTATATAATGCCGTTTGAATTATATTTACATATATACGCGAATATAGCCCTATTTGAACAATATTTCAGCCATTGTGGGCAACATTATGATCATCATATACCAGTTGATCAGGTGGTGGTGTGTATATAATGCCGTAACCATATACCATATACCATATATATATATATATATATATATATATATATATATATATATATATATATATATATATATATATATATATATATATATAGCGTATATAACGCCGTCTGAGTCATGGGTTAATGTACATGTATAAATGCATGAAATACATATGAAATACGATAAAAAAATCTCTCGGTACGTCATAAGACTATTATACCTCTGATTAATATCATAAAATCATTTTATGTATTTCCTGAGACCCATGAACAGACGATGGCATAATAAGACATATGGAGGTTCAAGAACACATACACTTCTAATACTTCTATGAATTGAGTCATTTATAGAATTTGTGCATTTGCACGTTTCTTTCGTATCGTATGGATCATGCCAAAGAAAAGAAGGGATAACCTTAACATACCTGAGCCGATTTTCTTGACAATTCCTCTCACACACGTCAATTGTGACAATACGTAATGGCAGCCCGAAGCAGGAAAAATTCGTGTGACTTTCTTGAGAAAGATTGTATCGTGATTCTTTATAATTGCATCTCACGCTACTGTAGCGTTTTGAAATTTCATATGGATTTATTTGGGAATTCATCCGATACTTACTTCGCACATACATCTCGAGAATAACACTATGAATCTATAGGATTTGGTCAGACGCCTCGTTTGAATGTGAACTGGACTTTTGATAATGAAATTGGGATTTAGATAGCTAGGATGCATTGTATTTTCAAGTAAGAAAACCACCAAGGTACTTATGTCCAATTCTCTAAATGAGGGAAAACGTGTAACCATGTTGTATCTTGACTCATCAAGGACATTTTGCCACATATATAATTAACTAAAGAGTCATAATATCATGATTGTTTTGCTTCTACGTATTGATTTGGGGAGATTATTTTATTAATTTTATCCACTTATTAGTTAATCGGGTAATATTTTGTTACCCGGTAATTAAACTATTACCCGCATAATTTAAAAATTATCACAACTTACTTAATATTTTATTTATTTTCAAAATACTTCATATATACTTAATATATTACACTATCGCGGTCATATGGTACCTTGCATGGTACTATTTTATAATTATCGGGTATTATCGCTCGGCTCGTATTTTATTCTAAATTGTCCATTTTCAACGAAACTCATTTTCTTTGACTTGCTTCCCCTTTCACTTTTACGAATTTACTTATTACTTGATTGAAATAGCATAATCCTTATAATCTCCAAATAATCTTTTCCTTGGATTGATGTGAGTTACCTTATGACAAATTCAACGTACAACACTACATGCTGCAACATCGTCGAAATGTAGTACTGCGGGACATGACACCTCACTTGCGAGCTGTCATTAATTTATTTATGGCATACTTTCTTGTACAAAAATATGGGGTGTAACATCATTCCCCCCTTTGGAACATTCGTCCTCGAATGTTGACTGATGCTCTCAGCATTCTCATAACCCATAGGTGTTGCAAATGTTTTAGTACTCGTCTTGCCATCTACGTGACAGTTCTGTGAATGAATCCCAAAGGCCAGGGCATTCCCCCCTTTAAGCCTCTTTCTCACACCACGACTTATGGTCTATCATGCAACTTTTACGACTCGTATTTTGTATGTGCACCTATGCGACTCTTCTCTTCTCTTTTCTCCAGCTTTTAGCCAATATCTAGGCTTCACTTTATGAACATATACAAAATTATATCAAGTTGTCCCTCTGAGCATCATTAGCTTTACTATGTCTAACTAGGTCATACTATACCATAATTCTTACTTCGATTTATCGTTACTAAAGTCTGCTACCGAACTCCAGGTTACTCTTGTTGTTTATCTTATATGCATAAAGCTAAATCCTTTAATGCTTCTTCATTACTGTTCATCTTAAGGCTAATGGCCCAATCTCATCTCGTACTTTGCAACTTTTACCCATCCATTATTGATTGACCTCCATGTTGTTCTACAATCTACCATTTGAAGACTTGAAACTTCTTACGTAATGTATTGCACTAGGGCTTATATTACTTGCATCGTGGAATATTTAAAGTGACTTTTCTGATCCACCTGGGTGATATGATATTATACTTCCATAATCATATTTCATAGCATCCCAATGTCACCTTATGGGTGTATCCTAATTTCGTGCCTCTAGCGAAATCTTTTCTCCCTTTCTTTTTGTTTTAAAAAATAATTATTCAATTGAAGGCCCAAACGTCATCCTATACCTGTCACAATTATACCTTTATTTTATTACCAGGTCAGCATTTCATTCCTTCTAATTGCTATTAATCTTAGACTCATTTGAGTTTATTAAGGCTATAATAAGCTTTGTATAACATAGAGAAACTGTCTACTCTTTTTGTTTTCATGGGCTTAATCCTAGAGACTTATCCATTCTCGTCACCTTTTCACTTGCCATTCCTCATCCTTACTCATGTTTTCTTAAAATCTTTTTTGCTATACCATACTTTAGCTTGCGACCTATACATATCCATTTATAAACTTTGTTTTAACTTGCTTGCACCATAGATTTCTTTGTGTTATTTTGGAGCGTCAAGCGATACGTCACATCCTCTCCAACTTTTCTCTATTCTCTTAAATGAATCCCTCAGTACTTAGAACCCATTAGCTAGAAGACATGTCATCGACGATGCCACTATCATTCCTGGTTATTGGATCCCCGTACTTATAACCTTCTATCTGAAGTATGGATTATTTACAACTTTCTGCATTTGAGCAGCTCATATGTTCTTCACTTTTACCTTAGTTACTTAAAATCTCGTATCATATCTTTTATCTCCTTCATAGCCTCCTTTCCACCTCGGTGTAATTCACATCCATAACTTGAAGCTCTATTATAATACTCGCACCTCTGGTACATACACAATCCGGTGGGAGCTTCGTACTGACTTCTTATGAGGCTGGTACTTCTTCTAACTGGCTTCCTTGTAGAGCTATTACAGATTATGGTTGTTGTGATTTCTGTTGAACATCTGATATTAAGAGTGATTCTGCCATGTTCTCAAGAACAACTTCTATAATTTTTCTAGGTCCAATAATGAGACTCCTGATTTACTTGGGTGAGGTAATTATTTAGTTTCCTCTTCCTTCTGATCAGCCTTTACGTAGGCTTAAGCTATCTTCCGGTCTGTGGCTCCTGGTATCAGTTATTACCTTATCCTTTCACGGGCGTTATGGAATATCCATGATACAATATTCTAACGATTCAATCCTTTTTCTATGACCTGGGCTCAATTCTTTCTTTTAACTTATACCAAAGTCTTCTATGGATGTATGATTGTCAACAAATATGCTGCCTGGATAATGCTCCAAAATCTAGAGTTTATCCATAACGTACTAACTCTGGATCATTGATCAAATAATTCTTTCATTCCATCTTAGCTTTCTTTCAACGTAAGCTATTACTTTTCTTGGTCTTTCTATCCCCTTGTTGCATCCATACTTAGCTTATTTTAGTGCCCACACTTTCTAGAGATTTCATACAACTCATGTGATCTCAAATATTACTTTTGATTTTTACTCCTCGTTCATTAGACACGGTAGGTGGTACTTTCCTTTGGAATGCTTACAACGTTGTTGCGAGATTGTTGCTACATGACCATTTCCTCTTTAGTTCGTTGTGCTTAGGTTGAAGCCTACTTTCTTATCTCTTCAGCTAGTCTTTCATTGTAGTACTTAAGGAGAACCCTTGACTCTCATAAAGCTGGGATCTTATTATACCGTATTCCCAATAAAATCTTTGGTATTCGTGCTCACTTATAATTATGCTTAGTTACTTACCTCCATACTCATCTGCTCGTATGGCTGCTTCTCAACTTAAGTTTCGACTGTCTTTCCAGTGAAACTATCTTTTATTTCTATAATACTCATACGATACCTTTAACTACCCTAACTCATATTTGAATATTTCTCAAGTATTACAATGTCATAACTATGGGACTAAATTCACTATATTGGGTTTTACTATTTTTATCTTGCACGACCTTCTGTCTTGTTTTGTATCCTCTTGACTAGCCATGGATCGGCTCTTTCTGAATCAACTACTAACTACTCGTTGGCCTATCCTCATGTCAATATTCCACGAAATCTTTCTTGGGTTATTTTCTTGGTCTTAACTTACGTCTCATACTGGCTCCTTAATTATCAATAACATCTCGCGCAGGAACCCTTACTTCTTCTCCTTTACGTCATGTTTGCATAATGTTCTGGAATCGTAGCATATCTGTAGGATTTGGATAAGTACAATCACATCCATTTCTCATTTTTATTGTATTCTTCCTTTTATCATTCCATATTCTCCCCTTTAGGGGAGTACTAAGAGTTGGAGCTACAATGACCTGCCTATAGATGTTTCACCTTTTCATCTTTGGCATCCTTTCACATCATCGATGACTCTTACTCGCCTTGCGATAATCCTTCCGTACCAAGGATAGCAAAATACTTTACTCACGAGGGTGAAATTTAGTATAACTAGCACATACAGTCCTTTAAGCTGAACTTTGCTCACATTGCTTGCTGTAGGGAAGCATCTTCCTGAATGATCACTCTCTGAATTTTTCATGAATCTTCTTTTGTCGTCCATTCTATTATTAGAGGAACAAAATCTGATGTTCTTATGATGGAAACTATTACCAGTCACTCGGTCTGTAATTCATGTTTAGTTTATCTTGTTCACCAATCCATACTGGTTCTACTACTCTGGGGTCTAACTTTTCCTCTTGGTAATCACGCTAGAGTTGTGAATTTATTTCTTGAAATGAGCATATAATCTTATGTCCTATACTCTTTCGTTGTCTTAAGGCCCATCACCTTTTTTCTCTTCCTTCATTTGACTATAGGTTCTGTAACACTCTACCGTTTTCATACATGTATCACACCTTATTCAGAATGCTTCCTTATCTCCTTTCTCATTACTCTCCTAATATTTCTGCATATCTAATTTATTGTGAAAACTTCAATACGACATTCTTTCGCTTTTAGCTTCTCTTTGCTCCATCCAATGGCTCTTTGAGTTGCTCAACATCCTCGTTCTACTAGGGATGAGAGACACACTTAAGGTAATATTTATCCCATCCAGGCTTTCACTGCCTATCTTCTGAATGCTAGTATTCACATTTAATCGTAATAGTCTAGGGTGCACCATCTGGGTGTCTCACAAGAAGATCTATTGGCGCATTTGTAATACCCTTCGGAAATGCCAACAAATGAATGTAATCCATTTACCAGTTTGGGTTACTCTAACCCCAACCGGATCTTGATACCCCATACTTCTCTTCACTATACGTGTTATCCCCCACATGGCATAAGTGAAATGGGTGTGAACAATTGTATATAGCTCTGTTACTGTTGAATATAACTCAAAAAGATTATGTTCCTGTACCTCAATTATAAATTCTGTTAACCTTCATTAACTGGGCACCTCGTACCCTTCTTCATCTTGGTTCTTTTGCTTGTTGAAACTTGTATTTATCTTTATAATCTCTCATTGTCTTTCACCATAAAGGTGGATAGGAATTCTTGCCTTAAAGCTCCTTATCAAAAGGCTTACACCTTTTAGTACACCCATGATCTGCTAAAGGCCTCACATTTACTTATCGTATGCATTATACAAAAATTCAATTCCTATGACTCAGCTCTTCTACAACTATCTCTCTTTCCAATCCTTCTTTCCGGATGTAGGTATCATCTTATTATGAATAATAATAAAAAAATAATTTCGGAATTTGAATTCTTATAAGTGAGCTCTACCACACGATCTAGAGTAAGAAGAAAGAGTGACAATCCTTAATGCCCTATAGCCTCCTGCTTATAAGTGTGGTGCACGACACATCCATAAATAAGACTCTACTAGACACGACTTGTAGACATCCCTAGAAAAGAACTGCTCTGATACCACTTTTGTTACGACCCAAACCGATCGGCCGCGGGGGGCACCCAGTACCTTAATCGACTATTACCTACGTAACATATCTTTCTTATTACATCATCATATACACGTGACATACGGGCCTAATAGGCCAACATAATCATTTATAAACTCAAAACATAGGCCGGCGAGGCCGTACAATCTTTCACGTATACGACATATGTCTACTAGCCTACAAGAATACATAAGTGTCGTAATGGTCGGGACACAGTCCGGCTATACCAAACAATACACGTCTAAATCATACTAACCAAACAAACAACTCCGAAGCAAATGGAGCGCACCAACATCTTTCACTGAGCAGATAGCCTACTTAGAGGGATTTCGACCTGTCTATCGGGACCTGCGGGCATGAAACGCAGCGTCCCCAGGCAAAAGGGACGTTAGTACGAATAATGTACTGAGTATGTAAGGCACATAAATAAATAAATAAGAGACATGGAAAACATATGGAGTACATGACTCAACCTGTAAGTCTGAATAACTTTGTAAATCATAAAATACTTTTAGTGTCATGCATATGCGTATGAATGTCATGTTGTGCATAAGTACATATTTCATAACATCATCAGCCTCTGAGGGCATCCCATCATATCATATCGGCCACTGAGGGCAAAATCATAATCTTATACCAGCTGATCAGGCGGTGGTGTGTATATAACTCCATAACCTTTCCCATATCCCATATACATATATATACATACATATATACGCATATATAACGCCGCCTGAATAATATTTATATATATACGCGTATATAATGCCGCTTGAATCATATTTCAGCCACAGTGGGCAACATCATCATCATATACTAGCTGATCAGGTAGTGGTACGCATATAACGCCGTGACCTTTTTTCATATCCAATACACACACAGAGATATATATGTGTGTGTATATATATACGCCGTCTGAGTCATGAGTCAATGTACATGTATAAATGCATGAAATACATATGAAATACGATAAAAAAATATCTCGGTACATCATAAGACAATTATATCTCTGATTAATATCATAAAATTATTTTACGTATTTTTCGAGACCCATGAACAGACGATGGAATAATAAGACATATGGAGGTTCAAGAAAAGAGACTTCTAATACTTCTATGAATAGAGTCATTTATGAAATTTATGCATTTGCATGTTTCGTTAAGAAAGAAGGGATAGCCTTAACATACCTGACCCGATTTTCTTGACAATCCCTCTAACACACGTCAATTGCAACAACACGTACCGACGGACCGAAGTAGAAAAAATCCGTATGATATTTTTGAGAAAGATTTTATCGTGATTCCTTATAATTGCATCCCACGCTACTGTAGCGTTTTGAAATTTCATATGGATTCATTTGGGAATTCATCCGATACTTGCTTCGCACATACATCTCGAGAATAACACATGAATCTATAGGATTTGATCAGACGCCTCATTTGAATGTGAACTGGACTTTTGATAATGAAATTGGGATTTAGATAGCTAGGATGCATTGTATTTTCACGTAAGAAAGCCACCAAGGTACTTATGTCCAATTCTCTAAATGAGGGAAAACGTGTAACCATGTTGTATCTTGACTTATCAAGGACATTTTGCCACATATATAATTAACTTAAGAGTCATAATATCATGATTCTTTTGCTTCCACGTTTTGATTTTGGGAGATGATTTTATTAATTTTATCCATTTATTAGTTAACCGGGTAATGTTTCGTTACCCGATAATTAAACTATTACCCGCATAATTTAAGAATTATCACAAATTGCTTAAAATTCTATTTATTTTCAAAATACTTCATATATACTTTATATATTACATTACCGCGGTCATATGGTACCTTTCATGGTATTATTTTATAATTATCGGGTATTATCGCTCCACAAGTATTTTATTTCAAATTGTCCATTTTCAACGAAACTCATTTTCTTTGACTTGCTTCCCCTTTCACCTTTACGAATTTACTTATTACTTTATTGAAATAGGATAATCCTTATAATCTCCAAATAATCTTTTCCTTGGATTGATGTCAGTTATCTTATCATAAATTCAACGTACAATGTCGTAATGCAGTACTGCGGGACATGACACCTCACTTCCGGGCTCTCATAAATTTTTATTTATGGCATACTTTCATATACAAAAATATGGGGTGTAACATCTCATGTGAGATACTCAAAGTCAAAAAATCAGCGAATGGATCAACGACCACATGGAGGAACAGAACAGGGACCAGATGGTGTGGTACTTTGGGGTTCTCCGGCATAAACAAGTCAGTAACTGTACCCAATCAATCTAAAGAGGAAAACAACAGGGACCTGCTCCCTTGAGGTTCTCTAACAAAAGTACAAGTCAAGTGCACAGCTGGAATGTGGCAGAAGAAAGTGACCATCTGGCAACTGTTACAAAAGTAGAACACAAGAAGGACCTGGTCCGTTGGTATGTATTGACAGAAGTACAAAGTCCACTATCCAGTTCTGCACTTGACCTATACTTGTGTCAGAGAACCTCAAGGGAGCAGGTCCATGTTGCTTTCCTCTTTATATTGATTGCATACAATCACTGACTTGTTTATGCCGCAGAACCCTAAAGGACCACGACATCGGGTCCCAATTCTGTTCCTCCATGTGGTCGTTGATCTATTCGCTGATTTTCTGACTTCGTGTATTTCACATGAGATATGTATCCTATGGGAGAAGGTTCTCTATCTGGTTCTTCATAACAAGTTTGTTAGATCATCAAAACATAAGAAGTATAAGGCTATGCCATTGAAAACCCATCAATTTCCCCCTTTTTGATGATTACAATCTTAGAGACGAAAAGCATCTGTTTAGATCAGAATTAACAATAAATTAACCAGATAAGACGTCAGCAGTTCCCCAGTTCCCTCTTAATCTTAGATCTCTAAACTTAGAGACCATCTATCACAGGCATAGTTGCCCCTTAATCTTCTTAACCCAATCCTATCTTCTCAACCCGATCTGGCAGAAGAAAGTAACCATTTGGAAACTATTACAGAAGCGGAACACAACAAGGACCTGGTCCGTTGGTGTGTCCTGACTGAAGTACAAAGTTCACTATCCAGCTGGAATGCAATTGCCCGGAAGTGGCTGTGCAAACAATGCAGCAGTCACTTCTCACTGGGAAAAGTACACCACGAGTTGACATCACTATCCATTGTGATATCTTTTGTGATAAAACAACCTGGTGCAAGACACACCATCACTTGTGCATTCAGTGATATTCTCTCAAGAAGAAGAAGAAGCATTCATCCGACATTGAAGTCACTGGTGTGTCAAGAACAAGAAGATAACTCCACTAAGGATCAGTTTCTAAACAAGTCTTATGTACATCCATAGTTGAGTTGTAATATTGTTAATTGTTCTACATTGTAATTCCTAGTTTTCTTTCTTAGAAGCGCTGCTTTAGGAACAAACCATATTCGTAAATTTTAGAGTTTCTGTTGTGACTAGGAATAGTCATATGATGTAACTAAGAGAGTTAGAGAGTGGATTGTGGTGGTTGCATCACAAGTTAGTTTTGAAGTCTTTGCAATCAGAAGTATTGCAAAGTGGCTTGTAATAGGTAGATTATAAGTTAGTTGAGTTAAAAGCCTACAATAGTAGGTCATAGTTTTTTGATCCCCTTGTGTTGGATTTTTCCATGTATATAATCTCTTGCCTCATTTACATTCAGTCTTTACTGCATTCAACGTATCAGTCGCATACGGGACTAGGTACTCCGTAGTTTAGTAGACTCATATAAGCTATCACACGTCTATAAGATTTCACTTTGCTCTGAAACTGCCAGCACGAGGTCACCTAGAAACCATGTCTATAGGTTTTAATGGCTTTAATTTGGCCCAATTCAGAAACTATCTAATGCTTAAGGTGAGAATATGTTTGCGTGCATTTGTTGTTTAAATGTCGAGGCTAACTTGAGCCCTTAATTGCTTTTACATGAAGTCCAACTTGTTTTGTATGTCGCCTAGTTTTATCATTTTGAGCAGCCTATGTAATTCTAGAACTAACCATAATAGAGGTCCAAACGCCTCCTGGACCATAGGCATGGGACGGGTAGTACATGAATAAGACACGGTTTAGAATCAACTAGCACGCTTTAGGTAATAACTTAAATATAGTAATCGGGGTAGCAGGAGATGATAGTCTGTGCCCGCTGAATAATACGAGTAACACCCCATCTTGTGAGAGTTACGAAGTATTATTTATGTTGCACAGGGTGATCCTTTAGGCTAAAGAATTTAAGACCCCTCCATCCTGTATTTAAATCAATTTCTTGTGTCTATTTAAAATATTTTAATCATTATTTTTTCCCAAACTTCTTGATTTTCTTTGTCTTTGTTTGTCACACTAGTTCGTATAATTCGAGTTTGGCCGGGACCCACAGTTGTGGACCTCGAAGAGTACCTAACACCTTTCTTTCAAGGTAATTTAAGTTCGTACCCGATCTTTGGTGACACATACTAGTTAAAATAGAGTTATTTGCAAATAGGTGCCCTAACGCGCCCGTTAGGTGGCAACTCTCTATTTCAAAACATTTCTTAAAAGAGTTGTCATGGTGCCTCTATTGGAGATATGTTTAGGCTCTTACCATAAGCGAACTTGTTCTATATGAATTAGTCTTCTCTGATAAACGTGTCTTTATTATTTTTTCTCTTACATGAATATCCCGCCCCGTTTCCCTTTTATTGATACATGTAAACCTGTGACGACCTGTCGTCTTAACAATTTACGCCCCGATCCCCCATTAACTGCTTTCCCCAAGTATATTTCTACTAATTTGAATTGCTTGGATATTCGATTTTGAGTTTCGGAGAGTTTTGGGACACTTATTCCCTAAATGAGAGCTTAAGTGTTGGAACGTTGTCCATAGTCGAAACAGTGTGAAGACAGCCTCGGAATGTAAATCTGATGATTTCGTTAGCTAAATTAGGTGATTTCGGGATTGAGAGCATGTTCGGAATGTATTTTGGAGGTCCATAGCTAATTTAGGCTTGAAATACTGAAGTTTGAATTTTTGAAGTTTCCAGTTCGATATTAAGATTTTGATTCGAGGGTCGGAATGGAATTCCAGAAGTTTTAGTAGCTCCGTCATGTCATTTGGGATGTGTGTGTAAAATTTCAGGTCATTCGAACATGGTTTTTGAGGAAATTTGAAGTTCTTAGACTTAAATCCTTGATTAATTCGAGTTTCTGGCGTTTTTAGGTGGTTTAAGGATTGGTAGAAGTTTGAAAGATTTTATGGGATATGTCCATAGGTTTGCTTGAGGTCCAGCGGCCTCAGGTGTGTTTCAGATGCTCAACGGGTCATTTTGGAGTTATTCAAATTGCAGATTTTTGCTTCAGCTGTTGCAGACCAATTTCCTTCTTCGCGTTCGCGTTACATCTCTTGCATTTGCAAAGCTCTAACTCTTTCCTCCTTTGCGTTCTCAACCAAGCCATCACATACACGTAGTTCTATTTGGCTCTGAGGGCTGCGACTATTTTCCTTATCGCGTTCGCATACCTCCTATCGCGTTCGCATACCCTTGTCTAAATTAGCTACGGACCTCCAAAATACATTCCAAACACATAAATATGGAATAAGATAGATACACATGGTCTGCGAACGCGGCAGATATACCTCGAAGTCTCTGCTAGATCTCTCCGCCTCGGGGATAGTACGCCTGGGTGGAGGTACCTGGATCTGCACATGCAAAACATTCACAGAAGGGGCGTGAGTACACCACAACGGTACTCAGTAAGCCTAACCTCCGTTGGGTAGTGACGAGGAAAGGTCAGGGCCCTACTAAAGTAAAACATAATAATGACAAGATAAAGGAAACAATATAGATAAAATCTATAGCGAGAATCTAAACAGGATAAATAAGGAAATGCAGTAAAAGAAAAGCAGGAACATAGCAATGTAAGAAAATACTGCTCACAACAGGAATAATAACCGGGGATCTCTTGGTATCTTGAGGATCTCTTGGTATCTTGAGTATCTCTTGGTATCCATATCATTAACACGAGGGATCTCTTGGTATCCCGAGGTTCTCTTGGTATCCTTATCATTTAACATGAGGGATCTCTTGGTATCCTCAATAGGTAAGTCAGAGATCTCTTGGTATCCCGAGGATCTCTTGGTATCCTCAATAAATATATAGATATGTGTCAGGGATAGCTTGGTATCCCGCACTCTCAATCCAGAAAATAATACGTACAGGGGATCTCCCGGGATGCCGTCCCGTACTCCCAAATTTAAAACAAACAATAAAAGCTCAAATATCGGAATAAATGCTAAACTCATAACAAGTAATAGTAAATCCTAGCTTAACATGCTCCACAAAATATAAACAAGGCAGCTTAAGCAAGTAAGCAAATAAGCCAACTAATCATGCTTCTCTGAACTAACACATGCTAAATTTGCAAATGGAGTAAAATAGGTAAGAAAGAAAACTCAATTTAAATACTTAAAGTAAAAATGGATTTTTCAACAACTAGATCAAGTACGTGCTCGACACCTCACGTACAAGCCATTCAATTACCAAATATCATATCCTAAGGGAAAAAGTCTCCCACACAAGGTTAGACAAGGCACTTACCTCGAACCGACTCAAATTCAACTAGAAGCCACGCCTTTGCCACGAGTATCCGACTCCAAATGGCTCAAATCTATTCAATTCAATTAAATTTCATAAATAACATCTCAAGCAACTGATTTTACTATTAAATTCAAAGCTAAGGCGCGAAATTATGTGAAATGACCAAAGTGCCCCTCAGGCTAACATCTCGGAATCACATAAATTTTACATTTTCAGAACCCTCTTACTCTCATGAGTCTAACCATATAAACATCTCTCAAATCGGAGGTTTAATACCCACCCAAAACTCAATAATTTGGTCTACAAAGTTTGACCCATTTTTCATTCAAAAATCCGAAAATAAGGAGGAATTCATGATTAAATTAGCTGGTATTAAGCATAAGAGAGTATAGAATCGTTACCCAGTGATGTTCTCTTCAAAACCCTCTCAAAATTGCCCTCTCCCGAGCTCAAATTCGATATTTCTAACTTTTGGAATCTAACCCTCGAAATCACTATTTCTGACCAGTGGTTTCCGCTTCTGCGGTTAAGGGACCGCATCTGCGGAAAATGTGCCGATTCTGTGGCTTTCACTAAAGGCTAAATTTCCACTTCTACGGACCAATAACCGCTTCTGTGTGTCTCAGATCGCTTTTGCGATTTCTGAAGGAACGACCCAAAGCCGCTTGTGCGGCCCTTTAGCCGCTTTTGCAGTTCCCAAGCCACATACGTGAAAATACCAGAAGCAGCAATGTTTTAGCTGCTGCAACACTTCTCTGATCTTCTCGTCAACCATCAGAAATCATCTCGAGGCCCCCGAGACCTCAACCAAAAGCACCAATAACACCTAATACCCTATTCAAACTTGTACCGACACTTAAAACACCTAAAACAACACCGGAAACCCAAATTAATTAAGGATTCGAGCCTAAGAACTTCAAATTCCCTCAAAACAAACTTTCGATAAAAAACCTAACAAAAACACGTCCGAATGACCTAAAATTTGCACACACATCCCAAATAACATGGCGGAGTCACTGCGACTTCCGAAATTCCATTCCGACCCTCGGATCAAAATCTCACTATCAGATCGGAAACATAAAAAATTCAAACTTCGGCATTTCAAGCCTAAATTAGCTACGGACCTCCAAAAATACATTCCGAACATGCTCTCATCCCCAAATCACCTAACGGAGCTAACGGAACCATCAGATTTCCATTCCGAGGCCATCTTCATACTGTTCCAACTATGAACCACTTTCCAACATTTAAGCTCTCATTTAGGGACTAAGTATCCCAAAACTCTCCGAAATCCAACACTGAGCGTCCCGACAAACCAAAATAGCAGAAATAAACTTGGGGAAAGCAGTTAATAGGGGATCGAGGCGTAAATTTTAAAATTGACCGACCAGGTCGTTACATCCTCCCACACTTAAACATTTGTTCGTCCTCAAAAGAGCATCGAGAACATACCTGAAGTAGTGAAAAGATGAGGGTATCGGCTGCGCATATCTCGCTCGGTCTCCCAAGTTACCTCCTCGGCCGCTGACCCTGCCACTGAACCTTTACTGAAGTAATGTTCTTTGACCTCAACTTTCTGAATTATTTGTCCAATATAGCCACTGGCTCCTCAACATAGGATAGATCCTTGTCCAACAAGACTGAACTGAAATCCAACACGTGCGACAGATCACCGTGATACCTCCAGAGCATCGAAACATGAAATATCGGATGAACCCTGACCAAACTGGGAGGTAAGGCAAGCTCATAAGAAACCTCCCCAACTCGCCTCAAAATTTCAAAAGGGCCAATAATCTTCGGACTCAACTTCCATTTCTTCCCAAATCTCATAACACCCTTCATAGGCGAAACCCGAAGCAGAACCCGCTCTCCAACCATATGTGAAACATTACGAACCTTCCTATCCGCGTAGCTCTTCTGTCTGGACTGGGCTATACGGAGTCTATCGTGAATCACCTTAACCTTCTCCAACGCGTCCTGAACCAATTCTGTACCCAATAGTCTAGCCTAACCCGGCTCAAACCAATCCACCGGAGATCTGCACCTCCTACCATATAAAGCCCCATACGGCGCCATCTGAATGTTGGACTGATAACTATTTTTGTAAGCAAACTCCTCCAATGGCAAGGACTGATCCCCAGACCCTCCAAACTCACTCACACAAGCACGGAGCATATCTTCAAGAATCTGAATAGTGTGCTCGGACTGTCCGTCCGTATGATGGTGAAATGCTGTGCTCCACTGCACTCGAGTACCCAACTCCTGCTGAACGACCCTCCAGAACCGTTATGTAAGCTGAGTACCTCTATCTGAAATAATAGAAACTCGAATACCATGCATACGAACAATCTCCCAGATATAAATCTCCGCCAATCGCTCTGATGAATAAGTCGTACACTATGTGGATAAAATGAGCGGACTTGGTCATTCGATCCACACTCACCCAAATGGCATCGAACTTCTTTGTAGTTCGAGGGAAACCAACTACAAAATCCATGGTGATCCTCTCCCATTTCCACTCTGGAATCTCTATCTGCTGCAGCAACCCACCTGGCCTCTGGTGCTCATACTTCACCTGCCGACAGTTGAGGTATCTAGCTACATATCCAACTCTGTCCTTCTTCATCCGCCTCGACCACTAGTGCTGCCTCAAATCCTGATACATCTTCATGGCACCGGGACTGATGGAATATCGAGAAATATGGGCCTCTACTAAAATCAACTCTCGAAGCTCACCAACATTGGGCATACAAATCCAACCCTGCATCCTCAATACACCGTCATCTCCAATGGTTACATCTCCGGCATCGCCGTGCTGAACCGTGTCCTTGAGGACAAGTAAATGAGGATCATCATACTGCCGCTCCCTGATACTGTTGAATAAGGAAGACCGAGAAACCACACAAGCTAGGAACCGACTGGGCTCCGAAATATCCAATCTCATAAACTGACTGGCTAAGGCCTGAACATCCATCGCCATAGGCCTCTCTGAAGCTGCTAAATATGCCAAACTCGCCAAACTCTCCACCCGACGACTCAAGGCGTCAACCACCACATTGGCCTTACTTGGGTGATACAAAATAGTAATATCATAATCTTTCAGCAACTCTAACTACCTACTCTGGTGCAAATTTAGATCCTTTTTCTTGAACAAATTCTATAAACTGCGGTGGTTAGTATAAATCTCGCAAGCCACACCATACAAATAATGATGCCAGATCTTCAAGGCATGAACAATAGCAGCTAACTCAAGGTCATGGACAGGGTAATTCTTCTCATGTATCTTCAACTATCTGGACGCGTAGGCAATCACCCTACCGTCCTGCATCAACACCGCTCCAAGGCCAACCCGTGAAGCATCACAATATACTATATAAGACCCCGAACCAGTAGGCAATATCAAAATTAGGGTTGTAGTCAAAGCTGTCTTGAGCTTCTGAAAGCTCACCTCACACTCCTCTATCCACTGAAACGGAGCACCCTTCTGGGTCAATCTGGTCATAGGGGTCGCAATCGATGAAAACCCCTCCACAAAACGATGGTAGTAACCCCCCAAGCCAAGGAAACTGCAAATCTCTATAGCTGTGGAGGGTCTAGGACAACTCTACACTGCCTCTATCTTCCTCAGATCCACCCGAATATCCTCACTCGATGCCACGTGGCCTAAGAATGCCATAGGTTCTAACCAGAACTCGTATTTTGAGAACTTTGCATATAAATTCTTCTCTCTCATGTTCTGAAGCATGGACCTCAAATGTTGCTCATGATCTTCCCGACTCCGGGAGTATACAAGAATATCATCTAAGAAAATAATAACGAAGGAGTCGAGATATGGCCTGAACACACTGTGCATCAAATGCATAAAAGCTGTTAGGGCATTGGTCAGTCCAAATGACATGACAAGGATCTCGTAATGACCATACCGAGTCTTGAAAGAAGTCTTTGGGATATCTGACTCCCGAATTTTCATCTGATGGTAACCTGAGTGCAAATCAATCTAAATAAATACATATACGCTCTGAAGCTGGTCAAATAGATCATCAATACGAGGCAAGGGATAACAGTTCTCCACTGTAACCTTGTTCAACTGGCGATAATCAATACACATACGCATAGAACCATCCTTTTTCTTCACAAACTAGACAAGAGCACCCCACGATGAAACACTGGGTCGAATAAAACTCTTATCAAGCAATTCCTGTAACTGATCCTTCGACTCCTTCAACTCAGGAGTAGCCATACAGTACGGAGGAATAGAAATGGGCTAAGTGCCCGCCAACAAATCAATGCCAAAATCAATGTTTCTATCGGGCGGCATGCCCGAAAGATCAGTAGGAAACACATCAAGATAATCCCTTACCACTAGGATTGAATCAACAGAAGGGGTATCAACACTGACATCTCTCACATAAGTTAAGTACGTAGCACACGCCTTCTCAACCATACGCTGAGATTTTAGAAAAGAGATAACTCTGCTGGGAGTGTGATCCAAAGTACCCCTATACTCAACACTCGGAATACCTGGCATAGCCAGCGTCACGGTCTTGGTGTGACAATCAAGAATCGCATAGTGGGGCGACAACCAGTCCAAACCCAAAATAATATCAAAATCCACCATATCGAGTAATAATAAATCTGCTCTGATACCAACTTGTCACGACCCATGTTCGCCCTCCGTGAACATGCCGTGATGGAACCTAGTCCCTATGACTAGGTAAGCCTAACAATGTGAAAACCAAATAACTTGCGGCAAAATAAATAACTAAAATTTAAACAGCTAAGAGAAACTGTATATGAAATTTCCGCTTGGCATATACAACCCAACATCACAGAAATATAAATCAACATCCCAAAATTCAGAAACTCAAGGGAAACACAGGCTAATAGAAATGTAATACACTATGCCAACTACAGAATGTCTAAACAACTGAAAGAAAGAAAAACCATCTACAAAAGCTGGAATAAGATAGAGACTCTTGGTATGCGGACGCGGCAAATATACCTCGAAGTCTCTGCTAGATCTCTGTACCTCGGGGATAGTACGCCTGGGTGGAGGTACTTGGATCAGAACATGAAAAACATGCGCAGATGGGGCATGAGTACACCACAGCGGTACTCAGTAAGTGCCAAGCCTAACCTCGATTGGGTAGTGACGAGGAAAGGTTAGGGCCCTACTGAGGTAAAACATAATAATGATAATATAAAGGAAACAATATAGATAAAATCTATACCAAGAATCTAAACAAGATAAATAAGGAAATGCAGTAATAGAAAAGCAGGAACATAGCAATTTAAGAAAATACTGCTCACAACTGGAATAATAACCGGGGATCTCTTGGTATCCCGATGATCTCTTGGTATCCTTATCATTAACACGAGGGATCTCTTGGTATCCCGAGGATCTCTTGGTATCCTTATCATTTAACACGAGGGATCTCTTGGTATTCCGAGGATCTCTTGGTATCCTCAATAGGTAAGTCAGGGATCTCTTGGTATCCCGAGGATCTCTTGGTATCCTCAATAAATATATACACATGTGCCAGGGATCTCTTGGTATCCTGCACTCTCAATCCAGAACAAAATACGTACGGGGGATCTCCCGGGATGCCGTCCCATAGTCACAAATTTAAAACAAACAATAACAACTCAAATATCGAAATAAATGCTAAACTCATAAAAGGTAATAGTAAATCTAGCCTAACATGCTCCATAGAATATAAACAAGGTAGCTTAAGCAAGTAGGCAAATAAGTCAACTAATCATGCTTCTCTGAACTAACACAGGCTAAATTTCCAAATGGAGTAAAACATGTAAGCAAGAAAACTCAATTTAAATGCTTCAAATAAAAATGGATTTTTCAACAATTAGCTTAAGTACGCGCTCGTCACCTTACGTACAAGGCATTCAATTACCAAATATCATATCATATGAGGAAAATTCCCCCATACAAGGTTAGACAAGCCACTTACCTCGAACCGGCTCAAATTCAACTAGAAGCCACGCCTTTGCCATGAGTATCTGACTCCAAATGGCTCAAATCTATTCAATTCAATTACATTTCATAAATAACATCTCAAGCAACCGATTCTACTATTAAATTCAAAGGTAAGGTGTGAAAGTATGTGAAATGACCAAAACGCCCCTCTGGCCAACATCTTGGAATCAGATAAATTTTACATTTTACAGAACCCTCGTACTCTCATAAGTATAACCATATAAAAATCTCTCAAATCGGAGGTCAAATACCCACCCAAAATGCTATAATTTGGTCTATGAAGTTTGACCCATTTTTCATTAAAAAATCTAAAAATAAGGAGGAATTCATGATTTGATTAGCGGGTATTAAGCATAAGAAAGTATAGAATTGTTACCCAGTTATCTTCTCTTCAAAATCGCCCTCTCCCGAGTTCAAATTCAATTTTTCTAACTTTTGGAAACTCGAAATCACTATTTTTGACCAGTGGTTTTCGCTTCTGCGGTTAAGGGACCGCATCTGCAGTCCCGCTTCTGCGAAAAATGTGCCGATTCTGCGGCTTTCACTAAAGGCCAAATTTCTACTTTTGCGGGTCTCAAACCGCTTCTGCAGTTTCTGAAGGAACGACCCAAAGCCGCTTCTGCAGCACCACTTCTGTGGTTCCCAAGCTGCAAATGCAAAAATACCAGAAGCAGCAATGCTTCAGCTGCTGCAACACTTCTCCGATCTTCCTGTCAACCATCCGAAATCATCCCGAGGCCCCTGGACCTCAACAAAAAGCACCAATAACACCTAATACCCTATTCAAACCTGTACCGATCCTCAAAACACCTAAAACAACATCGAAAATCCAAATTAATTAAGGATTCGAGTCTAAGAACTTCAAATTCCCTCAAAACACGCTTTCGATAAAAAACCTAACCAAAACACGTCCGAATAATCTGAAATTTTGCACACAGATCCCAAATGACATGATGGAGTCAGTACGACTTCCGAAATTCTATTCTGACCCTCGGATCAAAATTTCACTATCGTACCGAAAACTTAAAAAATTAAAACTTCGGCATTTCAAGCCTAAATTTGCTACGGACCTCCAAAAATACATTCCGAACATGCCCCCATCTCCGAAATCACCTAACGCAGCTAACGTCACCATCAGATTTCCATTTTTAGGCCGCCTTCACATTGTTCCGACTACGGACCACTTTCAAATACTTAAGCTCTCATTTAGGGATTAAGTGTCCAAAAACTCTCCGAAACCCAACACCGAGCATCCTGCCAAACCAAAATAGCAAAAATAAACTTGGAGGAAGCAGTTAATAGGGGATCAGGGCATAAATTTTAAAAATAACCGGCTGGGTCATTACAGTAACCCACCAATCTAAGCATGAATTCCTCTTTTAATTTCGAATTTTGAATGAAAAAAATTGATAAAACTTCATATACCAAATTTTTGAGTCTTGAATGGGTGTTTGACCTCCGATTTAAGATATATTTATATGATTAGACTCGTGAGAGTACGAGGGTTCTGAAAATGTTAATTTCATTCGATTTCGAGATTTTGGCCTAATGGACGTTTTGGTTATTTTACTTAATTTTGCTTCCTAGCTTTGAATTAAATCATAGAATCAGTTTCTTGAGATGTTATTTACAATATGTAATTGAATCGAATAGATTTAGGCCATTTGGAGTCAGATACTCGTGGAAAACGTGTGGTTTCGAGTTGATTTTGGAGCCGGTTCGAGGTAAGTGCCTTTTCTGACCTTGTGTGGGGGACCTTTTCCCCTTAGGATATGATATTTGGTAATTGAATGCCTTGTGGGTGAGGTGACGAGTGTGTACTTGAGCTAATTGTTGAAAACCCGATTTTTACTTAAGATATTGAGACTGAGTTTCTTTCGCATTGCTTTATTCTACTTGTAATTATATCCTGTGTTAGTTTAGAAAAACATGCTTAGCTGATTTAAATTGCCTATTTGCTTAAGATGCCTTGATTGTAATAGGTGAAGCATGTTAGGCTAGTACTAACTGTTGCTTGTATTTTTGTACTACATTTCTGAATAACCTGTGATTGTGGTTGCGCATTTACATTGGGACTACGAATGTGGGATTCCGGTAGCTCCCCCTTGTTTGTTTACTTTGGGACTATGGGTTATATTCCCGGCAGGTCCCCCTGCATTTTTACTTTGGGACTACGGGTTAGATTACTGGTAGATCCCCCTGCACATTGATAGTTGGACTACGAGACGGTGTCTTGGGAGATCCTTCAGATATACTCATACGATGGACTACGGGACGGTATCCCGGGAGCTCTGCGGACAGTTGATAAAATAGACTACAGAACGGTATCTTGGGAGATCCTCGTTGTTGGTACTGATATTGAGCTGTTTACTCTGTGTTACCTTATTCTCTATGTGTTATTTGTTGCTTTGTATAACAAGTCTTACTTCATAGTTGTATTTACTATTTCTACGTATTTCATACTGTTTGAAGGCTTGCTATTATATTTTACCTCAATAGGGCCCTGACCTTTCCTCATCACTATCCGACCGAGGTTAGGCTAGGCACTTACTGAGTACCGCTGTGGTGTGCTCATGACCGTTCTGCGCATATTTTTCATGTGCAAATCTAGGTACCTCCACCCATGCATACTATTCTTGAGGCAGGGAGAGCTACGGAGACTTCGAGGTACATCTGCCATATTTGCAGACCGAAGAATCTCCTTATTTACTCTATATGTACTATTTAGCCTTATATCGTACCCTTGTTGTAGACATTTCTGGAGATTAGAGTATTTTTCAGTACTTCTTCTAGCTTGTGTTCCCGTGAGTTTTTGGGTTTTGGGATGCTGTTATATTTCGTGTTTGTATATGCCAAGTGGCACATATATACAGTTTCTCTTAGCTGCTTAATTTTAAGTTATTTATTTTCGCAAGTTGTTTTGTTTCTTCATTGTTAGGCTTACCTAGTCGTAGGAACTAGGTGCTGTTATGACATGTTCACGGAGTGAACTGGGGTCATGACAAGTTCGTATCAGAGCTCTAGGTTCATAGGAGTTGCGGATCGCAAGCCGGTTCATTAGAGTCTTTCTGATCGGTCCAGAGACATCTATACTTATCCACGAGAGGCTATGTAACTGTTTAGGGAAAAAAAATTTCAGTTCATTTGATTTCCTTGTCATGCGATATTTTTGACATCAATTCTAAACTTTTGTCTTCTATTCTCTCGTAGACGGTGAGGACGCATGCTACTCGGGATGATCAGGCACCCGCGCCCCTACTGCAGCCGTCAGAGGCCGAGGCTGGGGTAGAGGCCGTGGACGCCCACGCGGTACAACCAGAGCACCTACGCGAGCTACCACTAAGGTACCACCAGTAGATCCAGCTGGAGTTCAGGCACCTGACACACCTACTACTACTACTACTACAACCCTTCAGGAGACTTTGGCAATTTATGAGCATGTACACCACCTTGGCTCAGGCAGGGTTGCTTCCCCTTAATGTAGACACATCCCAGGCGGGGGGAGGAGCACAGACTCCCGCCGCTCGCACTCCGGAGCAGAGAGTGCATGTGGAAAAGGTCCCACAGATCATTCATGTACCGCCTGCAGTGCCAGTTTAGCCCGAGGATGGGTTAGCTGCTTCAGAGGATGAGCAGCGGAGACATGAGAGGTTCAAGAAGTATGATCCTCCAGTATTCAGTGGATTAGCATCAGACGATGCCTTGGGATATCTAGAGGAGTTCCATTGTATTCTTCACACTATAGGTATTGCTGGATCTAGTGGAGTTTCCTTTACTGCCTTCTAGCTTCGTGGAGCCGCCTATGATTTGTGGCGCACTTATGAGACAGACAGTCCAGTCGAGGCTGCTTCACTAACCTGGACCCAGTTCTCAGATATGTTTATGAGAGAATTTGTCCCTCAGAGTCTCAGGGATACATGGCATGCAGAGTTTGAGCAATTGTTGTAGGGTGCTATGACCGTTTCAGAGTATGCTATCCGTTATACCAGATTGGCCAGGCATGCACCAACCTTGGTTGCTACTGTCCGCACGAGAGTTTGCCAGTTCATTAAGGGTTTTATTCAACCCATCAGATCTAGCATGACTCGAGAGTTGGAGATGGACATTCCTTATCAACAGGTAGTGAGCATTGCTAGGAGGATCGAGGGTATGCTCGCTAGGGAGCGAGAGGAGAGGGAGGCTAAGAGGTCTCGAGAGTCGGGCCACTACTCTGGTGCCCGTACCTTAGCAGCAGGTCATTATGGTAAGGTTTATATGGGTCGTCCCATTCATTCAACACTTCCAGCAGCCAGCAGTGATCCAGATCCTCCTAGACCTCAGGAGCCTTACTATGCACCTCCAGTTTCTAACGCGCCTCCTACGCGGGATGCTTTCAGAGTTCAGTCTAGCTGACATGGCCCTAGCCAGTCACAACTACCATATCCTCCTAGAGCTTGTTTTGAGTGTAGTGATACAAGCCATATGGTTAGGGACTGCCCCAGACTTGGTAGGGGTGCATATTTACAAGCTGCTCAGCCACAACGTACCCTGTAGAGTTCTCAGGCCATGGTTGCAGGCCTAGTTGCTACCCCACCTACCTATACCGAGGTGGTTGCCTCAGATTATATCATTACAGGTATTGTCATGGTTTGTTATAGAGGTGTACCGATTCTAATCAATCTATGATCCACTTATTCTTATGTGTCTTCTTATTCTGCTCCGTATTTTGGTGTAACTCGGGATTTCCTTGAGTTTCCCTATTTATGTTTCTACACCTGTGAGAGATTCTCTTGTTATGGACCGCGTTTACCAGTTATGTTTGGTTACTATTCATGGTTTTGAGACAAGGGCAGATTTATTATTACTCAGCATGGTTGATTTTGATATTATCTTAGGTATGGACTGGATTTCGCCCCATTATGCTATTTTTGATTTTCATGCCTAGACCGTGACGCTAGCTATGCCCGGTATACTGCATGTTGAGTGGAGTGGTACTTTAGATCACACTCCCAGTAGAGTTATCTCCTCCCTTAAAGCTCAACCTATGGTTGAGAAGGGGTATACCGTGTATTTAGCTTATGTGAGAGATGTCATTATTGATACCCCTTCTGTTGATACGGTCCCAGCGGTACATGATTATCCTGATGTGTTTCCAGCTGATCTTCCACGCATGCCACCCGATAGAGACATTGATTTTGGCACTGATTTGTTGCTGGCCACTCAGCCCATTCCTATTCCTCCGTAACGTATGGCTCCTCCTGAGTTGAAGGATCAGTTGTAGGAATTGCTTGATAAGGGTTTTATTCGACCCAGTGCTTTACCTTGGGGTGCTCCTATCTTGTTTGTGAAGAAAAAGGATGGTTCTATAAGCATGTGTATCGATTATCATCAGTTGAACAAGGTTACAGTGAAGAACCATTATCCTTTGCCTCGTATTAACGATCTTTTTTACTAGCTTTAGGGTGCACAGGTATTTTCTAAGATTGATTTGCCCTCAGGCTATCACCAGTTGAAGATTCGGGAGCCAGATATCTCGAAGACTGCCTTCAGGACTCGGTATGGTCATTACGAGTTCCTTGTTATGTCATTTGGGCTGACCAATACCCCAACAACTTTTATGCATTGGATGCTCAGTGTGTTCAGGCCATATCTCGACTCGTTCGTCATTATTTTCATAGATGATATTCTTGTATACTCCCGGAGTTGGGAAGATCATGAGGAGCACCTGAGGAAAATGCTTCATACCCTGAGAGAAAATAAGTTATATGCAAAGTTCTCAAAATGTGAGTTTTGGTTGAGTTATGTGGCATTCTTAGGCCACGTGGTATCCAGTAAGGGTATTCGGGTGGATTCGAAGAAGGTAGAGGCCATCCAGAGTTGGCTCAGGCCGTCCTCAGCTATACATTCATAGTTTCCTTGGCTTGGTGGCTACTACGGTCGTTTTGTGAAGGGATTTTCATCTATTACGGCCCCTATGACTAGATTGACCTAGAAGGGTGCTCCATTTCAGTGGATAGAGGAGTGTGAGGCGAGCTTTCAGAAGCTAAAGACAGCTTTGACTACAGCCCCAATTTTGATATTGCCTACTGGTTCGGGGTCTTATACAGTTTATTGTGATGCCTCACGGGTTGACCTTGGAGCGCTGTTGATGCAGGACGGTAGGGTGGTTGCCTACGCATCCAGACAATTAAAGATACATGAGAAGAATTACCCTGTCCACGACCTTGAGTTAGCTGCTATTGTTCATGCCTTGAAGATCTGGCGTCATTATTTGTACGGCATGACTTGTGAGATTTATACTGACTATCGGAGTTTGAAAAACTTGTTCAAGCAAAAGGATCTAAATTTGCACCAGAGGAGGTGGTTAGACTTGCTGAAGGATTATGATATTTCTATTATATATCACCTGGGCAAGACCAGTGTGGTGGTTGATGCCTTGGGTCATCGGGCGGAGATTTTGGGGAGTTTGGCATATTTACCATCTTCAGAGAGGCCTATAGTGATGGATGTTCGGGCCTTAGCCAGTCAGTTTGTGAGATTGGATCTTTCAGAGCCCAGTCAGGTCTTAGCTTGCATGGTTTCTCGGTCTTCCTTATTCGATCGTATCAGGGAGCGGTAGTATGACGACCCTCATTTACTTGTCCTTAAGGACAAGGTTCAGCATGGTGATTCTAGAGACATGACTATTGGAGATGATGGGGTATTGAGGATGCAGGGTCGGATCTGTGTACCCAATGTTAATGGTATTTGGGAGTTGATATTGGTGGAGGCGGATGAAGAAAAATATAGTGGGATATGTAGCTAGATGCCTCAACTATCACCAGACGAAGTATGAGCACCAGAGACCCGGTGGGTTGCTTCAACAGATATAGATTCTGGAGTGGAAATGGGAGCGGGTCACCATGGACTTTATAGTTAGACTCCCACGAACCATAAAGAAGTGAGATGCCATTTAGGTGATTATAGATTGGCTGACCAAATCCGTTCATTTAATTCCTATGTGTACTTTGTATTCATCAGAGCAGTTGGCGAAGATTTATATATGGGAGATCGTTCGTCTGTATGGTATTCCAGTTTCTATTATTTTAGACAGAGGTACTCAGTTTACATCGCGGTTTTTAAGGGCCGTTCAGCGTGAGTTGGCCACTCGGGCAGAGTTGAGTACAACATTTCAACCTTAAACGGACGAGCAGTCCGAGTGCACTTTTCAGATTCTTGAGAATATGCTTCGAGCGTGTGTTATTGAGTTTGGAGGGTCATGGGATCAGTTTTTGCCATTGGTGGAGTTTGCTTACAACAACATTTATCAATCCAACATTCGGATGGCACCGTATGGGGCTTGATATGGTAGGCAGTGCAATTCTCCAGTAGGTTGGTTTGAGCCGGGTGAGGCCAGGCTATTGGGCACAAATTTGGTTCAGGACGCTTTGGAAAAAGTTAAGGTAATTCAGGATAGACTCCGTATAGCCCAATCCAGACAGAAGAGCTACACGGACCAGAAGGTTCGTGATATTTCCTATATGGTCGGAGAGCAGGTTCTGCTTCGGGTTTCGCATATGAAGGGTTTTATGAGATTTGGGAAGAAAGGGAAGTTGAGTCCGAGATTTATTGGGCCTTTTGAGATATTGAGGCGTGTTGGGGAGGTTTCTTATAAGTTTGCCTCACCTCCCAGCTTGGTAGGAGTTCATCCGGTATTTCTTGTTTCGATGCTGCAGAGGTATCATGGTGATCCGTCGCACGTGTTGGATTTCAGTTCAGTCCAATTGGACAATGATCTATCCTATGTTGAGGAGCCAGTGGCTATATTGGACTGGCAAGTCAGAAAGTTGAGGTCAAAGAACATTTCTTTAGTACAGGTTCAGTAGCGGGGTCAGTCGGCCGAGGAGGCGACCTGGGAGACCGAGCAGGATATGCGCAGCAGTTACCCTCATCTTTTCACTACTTTAGGTATGTCTCTATGCTCGTTCAAGGACAAACGAATGTTTAAGTGTAGGATGATTTTACGATCCGATCGGTCATCTTAAGAATTTACGCCCCGATCCCCTATTAACTGCTTTCACCAAGTCTATTTCTGCGAATTTGAATTGCCGGGAGATTCAGTTTTGAGTTTTGGAGAGTTTTGGGACACATAGTCCCTAAATGAGAGCTTAAGTATTGGAAAGTTACCCATAACCAAAACAGTGTGAAGACGGCCTCAGAATGGAAATCTGATGGTTCCGTTAGCTCCGTTAGGTGATTTCGGGGTTAGGAGCGTATTCAGAATGTGTTTTGGAGGTCCATAGCTCATTAGGTTTGAAATGGCGAAGTTTGAATTTTTGATGTTTCTGGCTCGATAGTGAGATTTTGATTCAAGATTCGGAATAGAATTCCGTAAGTTGAGATCCCTGGGGACTTGGGTGTTTTTCAGATGCTCAACGGGTCATTTTTGAGTTATTCAAATTGCAGATTTTTGCTTCAGCTGTTGTAGACCAGTTTCTTTCTTCGCGTTCGCGATACATCTCCTGCGCTTGCGAAGCTCTAACTTTTTCCTCCTTTGCATTCATAGCCAAGCCATTGCATTCGCGTAGTTCTATTTGGCTATGAGGGATGTGACTATTTTCCTCATCGCGTTCACATACCCCGTATCGCGTTCGCGTACCCTTGCAAAGTCAACCCTTCACGTTCGTGAAGATTAAATCCTGGGCCACCATTTTTTCCTCTTCCGCGTTCGCGAGTCTATTCCGCATTCACGAATAACAATTTAATAGCCTTCACTTTTCTTTTTCGCGAACACGTGACTTCCTCCGCGTTCGCGATGCATAAAATATATGGGCAGTTATAAACATTTCAAAACCGAGGGTTTAGTAATTTTTACCAAAACTCAAGCTTGAGAGCTCGGATTTGAGCAATATATTGAAGGATTTTCAGGGGCAACGATTGGGTAATGATTCTAAACTCCTTTTTGCTTGTAACCCACTAATCTAAGCATGAATTCCTCTTTTAATTTTGGATTTTGAATGAAAAAATTGATAAAACTTCGTAGACCGAATTTTTGAGTTTTGAGTGGATGTTTGACCTCTGATTTGAGAGATATTTATATGGTTAGACTCGTGAGAGTACGAGGGTTCTGAAAATGTTAATTTTATCCAATTTCGAGATGTTGGCCTGAGGGGCATTTTGGTTATTTTACCTAATTTTGCGTCCTAGCTTTGAATGAAATCATAGAATCAGTTGTTTGAGATGTTATTTACGATATGTAATTGAATAGATCTAACGACCTGGCCGGTCGTTTTTGGAATTTATGCCCCAATCCCCTATTAACTGCTTTCCCCAAGTTCATTTCTGCTATTTTGGTTTACCGGGACGTTCGGTACTAGGATTCGGAGTGTTTTGGGACACTTAGTCCCTAAATGAGGGCTTAAGGGTTCAAAAATGGTCCGTATTCGGATCAGAGTGAAGACGACCTTGGAATGGGAAATCCGATGGTTCCGTTAGCTCCGTTAGGTAATTTCGGGGTTGGGAGCATGTTC
This sequence comes from Nicotiana glauca, assembly GCA_026770625.1. Classification (NCBI taxonomy): domain Eukaryota; kingdom Viridiplantae; phylum Streptophyta; class Magnoliopsida; order Solanales; family Solanaceae; genus Nicotiana; species Nicotiana glauca. The sequence goes on along the minus strand of MU737452.1, from coordinate 92,095 downwards.
AAACTATAATTTGGAGGTCCGTAGCTCATTTAGGCTTGAAATGCCGAAGTTTGAGATTTTGAGGTTTCCGGTCCAATAGTGAATTTTTGATCCGAGGGTCGGATTGGAATTCCGGAGGTTGCTGTAGCTCCGTCATATCATTTGGGATGTGTATGCAAAATTTCAGGTCATTCGGACGAGGTTTGGTTAGGTTTTTGATCGAAAGCATATTTTGATAGAATTTGAAGTTCTTAGGCTTGAATCCTTGATTTAATCGGGCTTCCGGTGTTTTTGAGGTGTTTTGAGGATTGGTACAAGTTCGAATAAGGTATTATGTGGTATTGGTGCTTTTGGATTGAGTCCCGGGATGATTTCGGATGCTCAAAGGGCAATGTTTGGAGTTAGAAGGAAAACGTTGCAGCAGGCATCTGGTATTTTTGCTTCTGCAGTCCTGGAGCCGCATAAGCAGGTTCCTCACCGCAGACGCGGAGCCGCATAAGCGGCCATTTCTTCGCATAAGCAGAATTTCCCCATCCTAGGAGAACCGCAGAAGCGGTCTCCTTCCCGCTTAAGCGGAACCGCAGATGCGGTTTTGAGTCTGCAAAAGCAGACATTGTCCTCTTAAGTTGAACCGAAAAAGTGGTTAGTATCACCGCAAAAGCGGGACGGCAGAAGCGGCCCCTGGGCCGCAAAAGCGAAAATCACAGGTCTGATAAGGTTTAACCCGAGGGTTTATTTCAAAGTTAGAAAAATCAATTGAGAGCTCGGGAGGAGGCGATTTTGAGTGGATTTTGAAGAGAAGATCATTGGGTAGTGTTGCTTTGATCCCTTCTAGTTATATTCCATCATTTCCTAGCTAAATCAACCATTAGAATTAAAATTCAAGGTCTAAAATTGAGAAAAATGGGTGAAACTTCTTAGGCTTAATTTTTGTGATTTTGAGTGGGCATTTGACCTCCGATTTGGGAGATTATTATATGTTTAGACTCGTGAGAGTACGAGGGTTCTGAAAATATGAAAATTATTTGATTCCGAGAAGTGGGCTGGAGGGGCATTTTGGTCATTTTACCTATTTTCGCGCCCTAGCTTTAATTTCAATAGCAGAATCAGTTGTTTACAATATTATTTATGATTTGTAATTGAATTGAATAGATTTGGGCCATTTGGAGTCGGATACTCGTGGCAAGGGCATCGTTCCCTAGTTGATTACGCACCGGTTCGAGGTAAGTGGCTTGCCTAACCTTGTGTGGGGGACTTCGTCCCTTAGGATATGATAATTGGTAATTGAATGCCTTGTACATGAGTTTTGATCCCGGGAGATCCCCCTGCATTTTTACTTTGGGACTACGAGACGGTATCCCCCTGCACTTTTATTTTGGGACTACGGGACGGTATCCCGGGAGATCCCCTTGCACTTTTATTTTGGGACTACGGGACGGTATCCCGGGAGATCCCCTTGCACTTTTATTTTGGGACTACGGGACGGTATCCCGGGATATCCCCTGCACACTGATAATTGGACTACGGGACGGTATCCCGAGAGATCCTTGATATTGATATGAGAATTGGACTACGGGACGGTATCCCGGAAGGTCCATTGGACAGTTGAGAAAAGGGCTATAGGACAGTATCTTGGGAGACCGTAGACGGTATTCTTGTAATTTAGCTGTATTTACTCGGTGTTTTTATTTTATCTTGCAGTATTATATTTCATTGAACTGTCGTACCACACTGGTGTGTTCATTAGTTTTCATCGNAGGTACCACTACGCAGGCGCATTATCAGTAGCTGCAGGGAGCATTTCGGAGACTTGAGGTATATATGCCGCGTCCGCAGACCGGAGAGTTTCCCTCTCACTCTACCCTTTAGTTAGCTAGATGCTATTATGTTCTTCCTTGTTATAGAATTTCCAGATGATTAGAGCAGTGTTATGTATTATTCTTAGCTTGTGTTGCCCGTGGGTTTCCGAGTATTTGGGATGGTTTCAGAATTTAAAGTATTAAAGTATATGTACCAAGCAACAACTGTATACATTACTCATGTTATTTAGCTTTTGAATATAAATTTCGCAAATGTTGTTACTTCCACAATGTGTTAGGCTTACCTGGTCGTGAAGGCTAGGTGCCGTCATGACGTGTTCACAATTGGTGAATTAGGGTCGTGACAAGTTGGTATCAGAGCTCTAGGGTCATAGGAGTTACGGGACATAGGCCGGTTTATTAGAGTCTCGCTGATCTCTACAGAGACGTCCGTATTTATCTACGAGAGGCTATGTAACTGTTTAGGAAAACCCTCATTTCTTTTGAATTCCTTCTCGTGCGATATTTTGACACCAATTCTAAACATATGTCTTCTATTCTCTCACAGATGGTGAGGACACGTGCTACACGAGAGGACCAGGCACACCCGCCCCCTACTGCCGCCGTCAGAGGCCGGGGTCAGGGTAGAGGTCGAGGACGTGGCCGATGTGCAGCCACAGCACCCGCGCGTGCTGCCGCTGAGTTACCACCAGCAGATCCAGTTGGAGCACAGGCACCTGGTACACCTACTACAGCTACTACTACTCCAGCACTCCAGGAGACCCTGGCTTAGTTCATGAGCATGTACACTAGTTTGGCTCAGGCGGGGTTGCTTCCCCTTGCTGCAGCCACATCTCAGGCAGGGGGAGGGGCCCAGACTCGCGCAGCCCGCACTCCTGAGCAGAGAGTGCCGATTGAGCAGGTTTCAGAGGTCATTCCTGTACCGCATGCAGTACCAGTATATCCCAGGGATGGGTCAGCTCTCTCAAAGGACAAGCAGCGCAGGCTAGAGAGGTTCAAGAAATATGATCCCCCAGTGTTCAGTGGCCTAGCTTCAGATGACGCCTTGGGATTCTTGGAGGAGTGTCATCGCATTCTTCATACTATGGGCCTATTGGAGTCTAGTGGGGTTTCTTTCACCGCCTTTTAGCTTCGGGGAGCCGCCTATGATTGGTGGCGTACTTATGAGTTGGATAGTCCAGTCGAGTCTGTCTCACTAACTTGGACCCAGTTCTCAAACATGTTTATGAGGGAGTTTGTTCCCCAGAGCCTCAGGGATTCATGGCGCGCGAAGTTTGAGCGTTTGCGCCAAGGTGCTATGACAGTCTCAGAGTATGCCATCTGTTATACCAAGTTGGACAGACATGCACCGGCTTTGGTCGCCACAGTTCGGGAGAGAGTGTGGAGGTTTATCGAGGGTCTTATTCCACCTATCCGGCCCAAAATGGCCCGAGAGTTAGAGATGGATATTCCCTACCAGCAGGTAGTGAGCATTGCTAGGCGGATTGAGGGTATGCTCGCCAGGGAACGAGGGGAGAGGGAGGCCAAGAGGTCTTGAGAGTCGGGTCATCACTCTGGTGCCCGTACTTCATCATCCGGACGTTATGGTAGGGGTTATTCTGGTCGCCCTGTTCATTCAGCCTTGCCAGCAGCCAGTAGTACTCCAGCTCCACCAGCACCTCAGGAGCCTTATTATGCACCCCTAGTTTGTAGCGCGCCTCCTGCGCGGGGTAACTCCAAAGGTCAGTCTAGCGGACCTAGCTCCAGTCAGTCACAGCCACCACGTCCTCCCAGAGCTTGCTTCGAGTGTGGCGATACACGTCACATGGTTAGGGACTGCCCCAGACTTGGTAGGGGTGCATCTTCACAGACTGCTCAGCCACAACGTGCTTCTCATAGTTCTTAGGCTATGGTTCCAGCTCTCACTGCTGCCCTACCTGCCCAGCATACCAGGGGCGGAGGCCGGGGAGATAGAGGTCGCCCTCGTGAGAGGGGTCGGGCCAGATATTATTGCATTCCTGCTCGCACTGAGGCAGTTGCCTCCGATTCTGTCATCAAAGGTATTATTTTGGTTTGTCGCAGAGAGGCATCGATTCTATTCGATCCTGGCTCTACTTATTTATATGTGTCCTCTTATTTTTCTTCGCATTTGGGTGTGCCTCGGGATTCTTTGAGTGCCCCCGTTTATGTTTCTACTCCTATGGGAAATTCTCTTATTTTGGACCGCATGTACCGGTCGTGTTTGGTTACTATTTGTGGTTTTGAGACCAGGGCTGATCTATTATTACTCGATATGGTTGACTTAGATATTATTCTGGGCATGGACTGGTTGTCGCCTCATTATGCTATTCTTGATTGTCACGCCAAGATCGTGACGCTGGCTATGCCAGGTGATCCACGTATTGAGTGGAGTGGTACCTTAGATCATACTCCCAACAGGGTTATTTCTTTCCTTAAAGCTCAACGTATGGTTGAGAAGGGGTGTGCTACATATTTAGCTTATGTGAGAGATGTCAGTGTTGACTCCCCTTCTGTTGATTCAGTTCCAGTGGTACGGGATTTCCCCGATGTTTTTCCAGCTAATCTTCTGGGCATGCCGCCCGATAAAGATATTGATTTTGGCATTGATCTATTGCCGGGCACTCAGCCCATCTCCATTCCTCTATATCGCATGGCTCCTCCTAAGTTGAAGGAGTTGAAGGATCAGTTGCAGGAATTGTTAGGTAAGGGTTTTATTCGACCCAGTATTTCACCATGGGGAGCCCCTATTTTGTTTGTGAAGAAGAAGGACAGTTCTATGCGTATGTGCATTGATTATTGCCAGTTGAACAAAGTTACAGTGAAGAACCGATATCCTTTACCTCGTATTGATGATCTGTTTGATCAGCTTCAGGGTGCACATGTGTTTTCCAAGATTGATTTGCGCTCATGTTAACATCNATTCAGGCCATATCTTGATTCATTTGTGATTGTTTTTATTGATGATATTCTGGTATATTCCCAGAGTCGGGAAGATCATGAGCAGCACCTGAGGGTAGTGCTTTAGACTCTGAGGGAGAAAAGATTGTATGCAAAGTTCTCCAAATGTGAGTTCTGGCTGAGTTCTTTGGCATTCCTAGGCCACGTGGTGTCGAGTGAGGGCACTCGAGTGGATCCGAAGAAGGTGGAGGCCGTACAGAGTTGGCCCAGGCCCTCCTCAGCTACCGAGATCTGCAGTTTCCTTGGCTTGGCGGGTTATTACCGTCGCTTTGTGGAGGGGTTCTCATCGATCACGGCCCCTATGACTAGATTGACCCAGAAGGGTGCCCCATTTCAGTGGACAGAGAAGTGTGAGGAGAGCTTCCAGAAGCTCAAGACAGCTTTGACTTCGGCCCCAATCTTGATGTTGCCTACCGGTTCGGGGTCCTATACAATTTATTGTGATGCCTCACGGGTTGGACTTGGAACGGTATTAATGCAGAACGGTAGGGTGATTGCCTACGCATCCCGACAGTTGAAGGTGCATGAAAAGAACTACCTTGTCCACGATCTTGAGTTAGCTGCCATTGTTCACGCCTTGAAAATCTGGCGTCATTATTTGTATGGGATGCCTTATGAGATTTACACTGACCATCGGAGTTTGCAACACTTGCTTAAGCAGAATGACCTGAATATGCGTCAGAGGAGATGGTTAGAGTTGTTAAAGGATTATGATATTACTATTCTTTATCACCCGGGCAAGTCCAATGTGGTTGCCGATGCCTTGAGTCGCCGGGCGGAGAGTTTGGCATATTTACCAGCCTCAGAGAGACCTATGGCGATGGATGTTAAGGCTTTAGCCAGGCAGTTCGTGAGATTGGATCTTTCAGAGCCCAATGGGGTTCTAGCTTGTGTGGTTTCTCGGTCTTCCCTATTTGATCGCATCAGGGAGTGGCAGTTTGATGACCCTCATTTGCTTGTCCTTCAGGACAGAGTTCGGTGTGGTGATTCCCGAGATGTTACCATCGGGGATGATGGAGTGTTGATGATGCAGGGCCGGATTTGTTTGCCCAATGTAGATGATCTTCGAGAGTTGATTCTAGCTGAGGCCCATAGCTCGCGGTACTCCATCCATCTGGGTGCCGCGAAGATGTATCAGGACTTGAGGCAGCACTACTGGTGGAGGCGCATGAAGAAGGATATAGTTGACTACGTGTCTAGATGCCACAACTGCCAGCAGGTGAAGTTTGAGCACCATCGTCCGGGTGGTTTGCTACAGCAGATTGAGATCCCAGAGTGGAAGTGGGAGCGTATCACCATGGACTTCGTATTTGCAATCCCAAGGACCGTGAGGAAGTTTGATTCCATTTGGGTCATTGTGGATCGGCTGACCAAGTCCGCTCATTTCATACCTGTGTGCACTATTTATTCATCGGAGCGGTTGGCGGAGATTTATATCAGGGAGATCGTCTGGTTGCATGGTATTCCAGTTTCTATCATCTCAGACAGAGGTACTCAGTTTACATCATGGTTCTGGAGAGCCGTGCAGTAGGAGTTAGGCACTCGAGTGGAGTTGAGCACGGCATTCCACCCCCAGACGGACGGACAGTCCGAGCACACTATTCAGATTTTGGAGGATATGCCCCGTGCATGCGCGATTGAGTTTGGAGGGTCATGGGACCATTTCTTGCAACTGGCGGAGTTTGCTTATAACAACAGCTTTCAGTCCAGCATTCAGATGGCGCCGTATGAGGCCTTATATGGTAGGAGATGTACCTCCAGTGGGTTGGTTTGAGCCGGGTGAGGCCAGGTTATTGGGCACAGAGATGGTTCAGGATGCGATGGAGAAGGTTAAAGTGATTCACGACAGACTCTGTGCTGCCCAATCAAGACAGAAGTGTTAAGCGGACAAGAAGGTTTGTGATGTGGCATATATGGTTGGCGAGCGGGTTCTGCTTCGGGTCTCGCCTATGAAGGGCGTCACGAGATTTGGAAAGAAAGGGAAGCTGAGTCTGAGATTTATTAGGCATTTTGAGATCTTGAGACGAGTTGGGGAAGTTTCTTATGAGCTTGCCTTAGCTCCCAGCCTAGCCGGAGTTCATCCGGTATTTCATGTTTCGATGCTCCGGAGATATCATGGTGACCCGTCGCACGTGTTGGATTTCAGTTCAGTCTAGCTGGACAAGGATCTATCTTATGTTGAGGAGCCAGTGGCCATTTTGGACAGGCAGATCAGAAAGTTGAGGTCAAAGAACATCGCTTCGGTGAAGGTGCAGTGGCGGGGTCAGCTGGCCGAGGAGGCGACTTGGGAGACCGAGCAGGATATGTGCAACCGGTACCCTTATCTTTTTGCTACTTCAGGTATGTTCTCTATACTCGTTCGAGGACGAATGAATGTTTAAGTGTAGGAGGATGCAACAACCCGGCCGGTAGTTTTTGGAATTTACGCCCCAATCCCCCATTAACTGCTTTCCCCAAGTTCATTTCTGCTATTTTGGTTTGCCGGGACGTTCGGTATTAGGATTCGGAGTGTTTTGGGACACTTAGTCCCTAAATGAGGGATTAAGGGTTGAAAAATGGTCCGTATTCGGATCAGAATGAAGATGACCTCAGAATGGAAATTCGATGGTTCCGTTAGCTCCATTAGGTGACTTCGCAGTTGGGAGCGTGTTCGGAATGTAATTTGGAGGTCCGTAGCTCATTAAGGCTTGAAATGCTGAAGTTTGAGATTTTGAGGTTTCTGGTCCAATAGTGAATTTTTTATCTGAGGGTTGGATTGGAATTCCGGAAGTTGCTGTAGATCCGTCATGTCATTTGGGATGTGTGTGCAAGATTTCAGGTCATTCGGACGAGCTTTGATTAGGTTTTTGATCGAAAGCATATTTTGATAGAATTTGAAGTTCTTAGGCTTGAATCCTTGATTTAATCAGGCTTTCGGTATTATTTGAGGTGTTTTAAGCATTGGTACAAGTTCGAATAAGGTATTAGGTGGTATTGGTGCTTTTGGTTGGAGTCCCGGGATGATTTCGGATGCTCAACGGGCAAAGTTTGGAGTTAGAAGGAAAATGTTGCAGCAGGCTTCTGGTATTTTCGCTTATACGGTCCTGGAGCCGCAGAAGCGGAGCAGCATAAGCGGGTTCCTTACCGAAGACGCGGAGCCGCATAAGAGGCCATTTCTTCGCATAAGAGGAATTTCCCTATCCCAGGAGAACCGCAGAAGCGGTCTCCTTCCCGTGTAAGCGGAATCGCAGATGCGGTTTTGAGTCTGCAAAAGCGGACACTGCCCTCTTAAGTTGAACCGCAAAAGCGGTTAGTCTCACCGCAAAAGCGGGACCGCAGAAGCGGTCCCTAGGCCGCAAAAAGAGGAAATCACAGGTCTGATAAGGTTTAATCCGAGGGTTTATTTCAAAGTTAGAAAAATCAATTGAGAGCTCGGGAGGAGGCGATTTTGAGTGGATTTTGAAGAGAAGATCATTGGGTAACGTTGCTTTGATCCCTTCTAGTTATATTCCATCATTTCCTAGCTAAATCAATCATTAGAATTCAAATTCAAGGTCTAAAATTGAGAAAAATGGGTGAAACTTCTTAGGCTTAATTTTTGTGATTTTGAGCGGGCATTTGACCTCCGATTTGGTTGATTTTTATATGGTTAGACTCATTAGAGTAAGAGGGTTCTGAAAATGTGAAAATTATTCGATTCCGAGACGTGGGCTGGAGGGGTGTTTTGGTTATTTTACCTATTTTTGCGCCCTAGCTTTAATTTCAATAGCGGAATCNAATTGTTGAAACCCGAATTTTTTACTTAAATACTTAATTTGGATTTTCTTTCATATTTGCTTTACCTTACTTGCTATTATAGCATGTGCTAGCGTAGAAGAGGATGTTTAATTGATCCAAGTTGACTATTTGTTTAAATTGTCTTAACTGTGATTACGTGGAGCATGTTAGGCCAGTATTCTTTGTTGCCTTATATTATTGCACTTCAATTTCTGAATATCTCTCTGATGTTGGTTGTGCATTTACATTGGGACTACGGATGCGGGATTCCGGGAGCTCCCCCTTCTATGTCTATTTTGGGACTACGGGTTTGATTCCTGTGAGATCCCCCTGCATTTTTACTTTGGGACTACGGGACGGTATCCCGGAAGATCCCCCTGCACTTTTATTTTGGGACTACGGGACGGTATCCCATGAGATCCCTCTGCACTTTTATTTTGGGACTACAGGACGGTATCCCGGGAGATCCCCTGAACAGTGATAATTGGACTATGGGACGGTATCCCGGGAGATCCTTGATATTGATATGAGAATTGGACTACGGGACGGTATCCCGGGAGGTCCATTGGACAGTTGAGAAAAGGGCTACAGGATGGTATCCTGGGAGACCCTCGTCGGCATTCTTGTAATTTAGCTGTATTTACTCTGTGTTTCTGTTTTGTCTTACAGTATTATATTTCATTGAAATGTCGTATCACACTGCTGTGTTCATTAGTTTTCATCAAACTTCAACACTGTTAATATTTTGCTATTTTATTGTTTCTGTCTTAGTAGGGCCCTGACCTTTCCTCGTTACTACCCAACCGAGGTTAGGCTTGGCACTTACTGAGTACCGCTGTGGTGTACTCACGCCTCTTCTGCGCATGTTTTTCATGTGCAGGTCCAGGTACCTCTGCGCAGGCGCATTATCAGTAGCTGCAGGGAGCATTTCGGAGACTTGAGGTATATCTGCCGCGTCCGCAGACCGAAGAGTCTCCCTCTCACTTTACCATTTAGTTAGCTAGATGCTATTCTGTTCTTCCTTGTTATAGACATTCCGGATGATTAGAGAAGTGTTATGTATTATTCTTAGCTTGTGTTGCCCGTGGGTTTCCAAGACTTTGGGATGGTTTCAGAATTTAAAGTATTAAAGTGTATGTGCCAGGCGGAAACTGTATACATTACTCATGTTATTTAGCTTTTAAATATAAATTTCGCAAATGTTGTTACTTCCGCAGTGTGTTAGTCTTACCTAGTCGTGAAGACTAGGTGCCGTCATGACGTGTTCACAATTGGTGAACTAGGGTCGTGACAATAGAATAGATTTAGGCCATTTGGAGTCAGATACTCGTGGCAAACGCGTGGTTTCGAGTTGATTTTGGAGCCGGTTCGAGGTAAGTGGCTTTTGTAACCTTGTGTGGGGGACCTTTTCCCCTTAGGATATGATATTTGGTAATTAAATGCCCTGTACGTGAGGTGACGAACGCGTACTTTAGCTAATTGTTGAAAACCAAGTTTTTACTTAAGATATTGAGACTGAGTTTCTTTCGTATTTGCTTTATTCAACTTGTAATTATATCCTGTGTTAGTTTAGAAAAACATGCTTAGTTGATTTAAACTACCTATTTGCTTAAGCTGCCCTGATTGTACTATGTGAAGCATGTTAGGCTAGTACTACCCGTTGCTTCTATTTTTGTACTTCATTTCTGAATAACCTGTGATTATGGTTGCGCATTTAAATTGGGACTACGGATGTGGGATTCCAGTAGCTCCCACTTGTTTGTTTACTTTGGGACTACAAGTTAGATTCCCGGTAGATCCCCCCGCACTTTTACTTTATGACTATGGGTTAGATTCCTGGTAGATCCCCCTGCACATTAATAGTTGGACTACGGGATGGTATCCCGGGAGATCCTTCGGATATACTCATATGATGGACTAGGGGACGGTATCCCGGGAGCTCCTCGGATAGTTGATGAAATGGACTACAGGACGGTATCCTAGGAGATCCTCGTTGTTGGTACTAATATTGAGCTATTTTACTCTGCGTTACCTTATTCTCTGTGTGCTATTTGTTGCTTTTTATAACCAGTCTTACTTCATAGTTGTTTCATTATTTCTTCTTATTTCATGTTGTTGCAAGGCTTACTATTATATTTTACCTCAGTATGGCCCTAACCTTTCCTCGTCACTACCTGATCGAGGTTAGGCTTGGCACTTACTGTGTACTGTGGTGTACTCATGCCCCTTCTGCGCATGTTTTTCATGTGCATATCCAGGTACCTCCACCCAGGCGCACTATCCTTGAGGGACGGAAAGCTACGGAGATTTCGAGGTACATCTGCCGCATTCACAGACCGAAGAATCTCCTTTTTTACTCTATCTTAGTATTTAGCCTTCTATCGTACCCTTGTTTTAGACATTTCTGAAGATTAGAGCATTTTTCTGTTCTTCTTCTAGCTTGCGTTCCCGTGAGTTTCTGGGTTTTGGGATGCTGTTATAGATTTTCGTGATGTTGAGTTGTATATGCCAAGCGGCACATATATACAGTTTCTCTTAGCTGCTTAATTTTAAGTTATTTATTTTTGCAAGTTATTTTGTTTCCGCATTGTTAGGCTAACCTATTTGAAGGGACTAGGTGCCGTCACGACATGTTCACGGAGGGCGAACTGGGGTCGTGACAACACCCGTTTTCCCGTTTTCCCTTTATTTGGATTTGCATGCAAATCTATGCCCAATTTGTTCATAACATGCATTTTCCTTTAGACATTTTTTAGAATTGCTGCATCATGTCTCTCCCCACCTCATTCCATTGTCTAGTTTATTACAATTTCGACATTACTAGAAATAATTTCTTTCTTGTTTTCCTTTCTTTTTATGTCTTTACGTTTCATTCAATACTGCATTTACTGTTTTCATCATGCAAAATATTTGACAACGTATTTTTTTATCTTTGCATAAAGCATGCTCGACAACATATTCTACTCGTGCATAATTTATACCATAGCAACGCTTGATGAGTGCCCGCACTCTTCCTAAATCACCCTTTAAATTTGGAAAGGCTTATTTACGGTAAAACTAGTTGATCAGCGGTGTAGTTGACGATTCTGTGCCATTCCCTATGAAGTTGTCCTCTTGAGTGTACCAGTTTAGACTCTTCTAGAAACCCCCCTCTAATATTAACTGTGCATGCATCATGTCTAAACCTAGTGTGGTTTAGAACACCGTTCGCGCAATAACTCTCTAAGACAAGCCTTGTCCAAAGTCCGTCGGGATTTCCATAATCCCAATGGATACAATCACGATCTATGCATTATTTGGAGAAATCGTGCCAATGTGTTGATCATTAACATTTAAATAGCTAAATTCGGAGGGATAAAGGTCTAACTCTATTTCTTTTGCAGAAACGAGGCACGAAGTCCCCAGGTTCGACATGGTTCAAAATATACCATCTTTGCTGCTGGATTGGCGGGAAAATCTCCCACCAAATGACAAAAATCATGCTAAAAGAGTCCTCAGAAATTTACCCTCCTTGCTAGACATTTAGCCAAACAATACATTAATTGAGGTAGTAAAAATATTGGTCAAACTAAAAGTGCTTATAAGCTAAAAATTCATAAACTGGGGGTGACCAGCTAATGGCTTTTGGCGTATTTTTGATTTATAAGCACTTTTAACTTTCTCAAATGCGTAGATAAGATGAAAAGTACTTATAAGCTAGTTTGACCAGCTTATAAGCTTAGACAAACACTATCTTAGTCATCCAGTAATAAATTTTTGAGCTGGACTCAATTAGGTAACAGTCCATTATAAAAAAGAGAGTTAAAGTATGTCTTTTTTTATTTAATTTTATCTGATATTTAATATCTGCATTGAAGTCCAACTAATTCTGATTCGCACAAAAAAAATACACATTAAAGGATAAAACGCTCTACAACAAGAGGGTGCCTTGTTAGATATTGGTTATCCTACCTTCAAACTAAATGTGTTAATCGGGATGGGTTGGCTCGTTATCGACCCGATTCGATCCAATATGGCCCAAATTGTTAGGATTTTGTCCTATATTTTTATCAAATTTGATATTACCTTTTCTTGAAGGAATGGAAAGAGTTTACCATAATTGATTTTACTTTTCCGAAAAGGAAAATGTATATCTCTTTCACATTTGACAGATTCATTTCTTAAAGGAAAAGGTTGTGGACACTACAAATTAAGAATCCTTCCTTCACACAATAACATAATACCACCCACAATGTAGTCATTACGAGAATTTTATTTTAGGGGAACTTATTCTCTCGATTTTTTTATATTAGTTTTCTCATATGTTGGTCAATTGACTAAACCATATTAAAATAGTATGCCTATTTTAATATAAAGGTTTCAAGTTAAGCATGACTAAGATGGAGTATCTTGAGTGTAAGTTCAGTGCCGAGCCGAGGGAAACAGGCATGGACGTAGGGCTTGGATCACAGGTCATTCCCAAGAGAGGCAATTTCATGTACCTTGGGTCGATTATCCAAGTGGGTGGGGAGATCGACGAGGATGTCCCACACCGCTGGGTGGGGTGGATGAAATAAAGGTTAGCATCTATAGTCTTGTGTGACAAGAAATTACCACCGCTATTCAAAGGTAAGTTTTATAGAGCGGTGGTTAGACCGGCCATATTGTGTGGGGCTGAGTGTTGGACAGTTAAATACTCACATATCAAGAATACGAATGCAGTAGAAATGAGGATGTTGAGGTGGATGTATGGGTACACTAGGATAGATAAAATTAGGAATAGATATATTCGAGAGAAGGTTGGCATGGCTCTGATGGATGACAAGATGCAGGAATCGAGGCTTAGATAATTCGGGCATGTAAAAAGGAGAAGCCTAGATACCCCGGTAAGGAGGTGCGAGAAGTTGGCGTTGGTGGGTACGAGGAGAGGTAGAGGGAGACCTAAGAAGTATTGGAGAGAGGTGATCAGGCTGGATATGGAGAGGCTTTAGATCTTTGAGGACATGGACCTCGATAGGAAGTTGTGGAGGTCGAGCATTAAGGTTGTAGTTTAGAAAGCAATTAAGCATATTTCTTACTCGTACCAGTGTGATATGATAGGATTTTTTCTAAGATTGCTGGTGGACAATATTGTGTTCACACTATTCTTCCATTTTTATAGTGCCAGGCCTTATTTACTGGTTATTGTTTGCTTTCCAGCTATTTACTGGTTATTGCTTGCTTTCTATCTATTTACTGGTTCTTGTGATGTTATTATTTATATGATTTTTATTGATGGTACTGATGTATTGTCTCTTTTCGTCTTCTTGAGATTAAGGTCTATCGAAAATAGCCTCTCTATCCCTTCGGGGTAGAGGTAAGGTCTGCGGACACACTACCTTCCCAGACCATACTTATGGAATTTTACTGGGTCATTGTTGTTACTGTTGTTGTTATTGCCTATTTTAATATACTTTTTTGTATCGTTTGATTTATCGGCACCAAATTTTGCTTTGTTAGCTTCCGCATGATGCCTTCTTACTTTCGATCCCAACACGAATCAGCCAGGTACGGTAAGAAGTGGGATGGGGTGGGTTGTACAAGGGGAGGCTGGCCTTTACGTGAATGGGCCTTTCTACGTTACATGTGCACCGGATCCACTTGGCTCGATAAGGCATTACTGGTTCATTATCGAGTTCAAGCCTGGTCCGGCCTGCTTAACGGTAATATTTTTTTAAAAAATAAGACTGTTGCCAGCAGTCAAAATTTGGGGACCCTGTTGGCCAGCGGCTTTTTTTGTTTTGCTGAAATGGCCATTTCGGCCTTCCACCATTAAAAAAACAGCCTCCACCCTAATATTTGATAAATTATAATTTTAACCTTCTAAAAGTATAAATATCTCCCCTCTCCTTTATTTTTTCTCACATTAATCTCCCATTCTCTGCATTCTCTATATTTGCTATATTCTCTATTGAATTACTATCAATTAATTTCTATTCCAAGTTTATTTCAATTTTTAATTATTGTAGTTACTACAAAATTATAAATTATCAAGTGAAGACTTGACGTGTGCTATTGCAATTTGTGAGTTTCAACTTCAAAATTAGCGTGGCATCTCGGTGCACTCATTTCATATCTTTCTCTTCTTTGGTGTTTATTTATTTTATTATTTAGAATTATTGATTTAATTTAATTTTCACAATAGACATACTTAGAGCCGCAAAAAAAAATGCGTGTAATAAAGGTGGTAGTGGTAATACTAAAGAATAAAAGGTGGTTCTTCTAGTACTAGTAATGGACATATTTCTAAAATGTCACCTGAAGATATAAATGTGGATGATAATTTAGATAATATTAAGTCACCTGATATTCTTGAAATACCACTTGTTAGTCAAACTAATATGTCATGCCATAATATAAGTAGGTCGCCTCTCCCTATTAGGAGAAACCAAAGAATAAGAAGTAAGTGTTAGGAATATTTTCCACTAGACGAAGGATTATATAAAATGTGTGATTTGTAATGAAGTTTATAAACGTGATATGGGGGTAAGAGGGGGGAGGGGGTTAACCTTGTAGACACACTGTTGGATAACCACCCTACTGCATGGGGTGCTAATGAACAATCTCATTAATAAACATAAGCCACGTAGGTCCAATGCTTACCAAGCTTTAATTAATGTGTGTTATTTTCTTATGAATTATTTAATTAGCAAAAAGGATTTTTTTTAATTTTGTTATGGTCATATATAATATATCAAACAAAACAATTATGATATTTTTGCAAAATTACTCGTTGATCAATTTGGACTAAAAATCAACCCAACTGGATCAAGATGAGGTGAGTTCAAAAAATGGATGAGTCAGTAACTGGCCCAACCTTGGGGGTTGGAAAGATTAATTAGGTTTGGGCTAAAATTGACACCTCGACTGTCAAGCATTAAAAAGACCTGTTGCATGCTTCTCTTGAGAAAATTGGGAAGTGTATTAGAGAAGCTATTAAAGAAGAGGGGAAATTTAATGGTTCTTCTGATCAGCGCAAAGAGCAAGCCTTCAAGCCATTTGTTGCGACCAAAAATACTCACTCAAGTGCACGTGATCATCAAGCAATAAAGTAGTGAGTAGAGTATCATTCCCACGAAGGCTTGTGATTACTATTGACTGATTCAAACTCAATTAACTTATTGATGCAAGATATTTTTCACAAAATATAGACGTAAATAGTTTACCACCTAAAATTATCAACCAATGAATTAACTAGAAGAATCAACCAAATAAATAGCAATTTAAAATAACAATCAGTAAGAGAGAATATTCCAGGGTCACGGGCTAGCTAACAATCGCGTTGCGTTCTTGGCTTAAAGTAACTAATTGATTTGTCTAGATTGTTGATTGACATGGTTGATATTACTCATAAGAATCTGTCGAGTCCTTACTCGCATATTCAAGTTAACTTAATGCCTATATGTATATGGAATTAAGATTAACAAAAATGCATTTATAATTCTTGTATTTCAACCAAGCAAGACAATTAGGTATATGTTTATCCCAACTGCGAATCCGGTCCCCGATTCCCAGGTTCAAGAACTTGCTCTATTTAATTCTATATGCAATCTAGAGTTTCCACTTTCGAGTTCAACTCTAGATTCGTAGATAGTATTTCACTGTTTACTACTCAGCAAAATAATTAAAAACATAATTAAATAAACAATCTACTATGATAAAATCAACTTCATCAAATTAAACTTCGAACCACAACATTCATGTTTCACCCATGAACCTAGAACAATAGGTTTTAGCCACTCATAATAATATCAAACAATTGCATAAGTCTTGAATAATTGAAAATACTAGAAAAGATGAATAATTCCGAGATGTTCTTGCTCCTCAATATTTCTTGCGTGTATCTTTTCTCCAAAGTGCATCCCCCCCCCCCTAAATTAGGCTTAGTGTTCCTTTCATGCGTGATGGATAGGTCCTGGGTCCAATAAACCTTGTCCCGGGCAAAATAGGACATAATTCACGTCACCGACGCCCAGCTCGGCGCCTAGCGCCCCAATTTTTAGCAAACTATTTTCAGTGCCACAGGTGGTGTCAGCGCTTCCTGTGGCGCCCAACTGGCTTCTTTTCTGATTTTGTCTGTTTTAGCTTCAATTCTTGCACGTTTTGACCCCACTTGCTCCCGAAGCATTTCTACAAGTAAAAACACTTCAAATTAATATAATTCATAGCATTTAACATCCCCAATTCACAAAACAAGAGTAAAATATGAGGCGATATATATAAAAATATATATACTATAAGATAAACATCAACACATCACACTTAGACTCTTGCTCGTCCTCGAGCAATGGGACACTCTAATAACCCCCAACTACGTACCAAGTTCAATCCTAGAGGAGCACCTTAACTTTTTAACCACACACTATACTCTTGAGCACAATCAATACCGGCTCGCAAGCATGAACACACAAAAATTTACATTCTTCCCGTTTAAGCATACCCCAGTATAACATTTCAATTCAATAAATTCCAACAACCTATTCATCACCACCCAACCTCAATAATCGACTTGCAACCACTAAGCACCCTCAATTCATGCACTTACCCAACAAGAAAGTTTATAACATTACCAATCATTCATGAGATCATGTGCCCTCACCAACAAATAAAAGAGTGAATGTAAATTGGTCCACACATTCAAATATGCTTTTGAATATTGATTAAGTACATCACACAATTGAATAATATTCGCTCACTCTCACAAAGAATTCATATGCATACCGTGGTCCTAACATAAGCTTGCCCGTAGTGTATATCTCTACTAATTTAAGCTAGCCAAATCTAAGATCAATTGGGACTTTAAAGTTGTAATGTAGCCAAAGGGATGGGTATGATACATTTAGGAATAGTGGCTAATCCTTCTAAGCACTTTAATACACTACATTTACAGTTCAAGCACATACTCTTCTCAACCAAGCTTGACATATACAACATATCCCTCTTTTCAACTAAGCACTTCTCTATTTTTTACTAGCACAAAGCAATAAGAATCGGAGGTGTTTATTTTTCTACATTATTTGAACTATCATATATATTTTTTCTCTTTTTTTTGGAATTATTCTTCCTCTTTTTATTCTTTTTCACACACTCCATACAATAATGTTCATTGGCTAATGACCTTTAATTTTAACTTTTGTGCATCAACGAGTCCTTCCAAAGTTCCATTCAAAAGCTACTCCCCAATCACTAACCTTACTTCTTTGATCAACAAAGTGCCTTAGGAGGTAAAGGTTCAATCAATATCAAATTAAGAATAAAATAGGGGTATGGCTTGTAATGTGGGTGCCAAAAGAAGGTCTATAGGCTCAAAGGAGCTAGCAACGGAAAATTTTATTATTATGTGACAAGCACATCCATGATCAAGCAAGAAAATGCCTACGTCATCTTCTAGATTAACACAACTTACAATTTAGCTTCAATTAACACACGGGGCAAGTTCTAGACTACACAGGATAGCATAAAAAATCACGAGTCCTCACAGAAACGTTGCACATGACTCAATCAAGACGGTTCTATTCAACTCTCAAGTCAAGCAAACACAATTAAATGAGAAATTTAAGCAACATTACACTATGCGGCATACAAGTCAAACAACTGAGAAAAGGCATCACAAAATAGGCTATTTACTTTACTTAGGCTTCATAATTCAAACACAATGCACGGAAAACAGTATGTATGTCATAACTTAATATGCCAGCATCAACCATGTAATGAGTATCTCAGAACGACTCAGTTTCCTCAGAAACTACTTCTAAAAAGAAATTAAAGTGCCCGATTCGAGCTACATCCTTGGAAAAGAATCGGTGCCCAAAGAAAAACCAAGGAATACTACCTAGCCATTCTAAAAATAGAAAAATAAAGAAAATAAAAATCTTTTTGGTGTTTTTAAATCGGACTTTTATCCCTCAAAAAAATTGTCCAAAAGATCCATCGTCGGGAAAAGTCCGAGCTTTTTCAAAAAAAAATTTCTTTTGTGTATTTTTAGGCTTTTTTCATTTAAAGCAACTAATACTAAACTATAAAGCAACTAATACTAAACTAGACTGACTACACTAGAACTACTGAAAGAAACAAAAAAAACAAGTTAATACAAAATATACAACTACAGCACAGGTAGTATTCCTCTCACCCCACACTTGAACGATGCATAGTCCTCGATGCAAGTAAAAATGAAATACTGAGTAGGGTGAAAAGAAAAACTCCCTGTCAATCAGCATCCACTCCCCCAGTAGTGCTGGGGTCATCATCATCCGGTCCGAAAGGCACCAAAGTCATGGGCCCTGTAGCACCATTGCCATCCTCATCCTCAGTATCCGAGCCTTTGGCAGAGTTGATGTCCTCAGATGGGTGAACGGGGCTGCCAGGTGTAATCCCCAAATCTCCTTGGACGTGCTAGACAAGCCATCACGCAAATGCATATGCTCCACGTCTGTAATGCCAGCCTTTCCCATGTGCAAGTTCAAGGTGTTATAAATATACCTATTGAAGTTCTAATCTCACTCTAGTCGGGCCGCAAGGGTGAGTTTGGATGATGCCTCTACCACAGATGTAATGTCCATAAGCCCTAATGGCACCTCCACCACCTCATCATGTTCGGGGTACTCTGGCACTCCATAAAACATCATATACTGAGTAAGTAAATAGCCAAAGAATAACCGCCGAATCAGTCGCCCAAACCTCGTACGGGCCATCTCATTGAGTATGATGTCAACTACATTAATTGGTTGGCATATCTTCAAGGAGAAGATGAGACATACTCTAGCTCGAGTGCAGTCGCTGCTGTGCTCTTCCAACATTAGTCTCGCCTGCACAAAGTTCTTCCATACTTTGGCAGTGTTGTTGAAGTTCGAGCGAACCATAGAGAGGTGAATGTTGCCCTGCTTCTATATCCACTTAACATTGGAATCTACGCTACAAAGAGTGTGACGTATTTTCTTATATTTCAGCTTTCAGATCAAGCGTTGGAGTCTCCTTGGGTTAGCATTCTCAACCTCCAAATAGTCACACAAATACTCCCTACCCAGCGGCACATCCTTTCCTAGGACACATGAAGTGTTTCTTTGAGAATCACAATTAGCATATGGTTCTCGTACCATGCTTAGGTTTGCAGGCCCCGGGCATTCATTATCCATCTTTAGAGTTTGTAGCCTGTCAAGTATCTCCGGGAATTTCCTTTCTAAGGCTTCGGTATTAATCCGCATCTCTAAAATGTACCGACCAGACGGCACGAGGTCTCTATGCCAAGCTACAGTAGCAACATCAACCAAGTCCAAAAGAGGCCCTGGCTTTAATGGCACTTGTTGAGATCCCTCAGTGACCTGTTTCCCCTTGGATCGCCGTGAATAGATTTCTCCCTGCTTGCGCTTTTTGGTCGCCAGAGAGGTGGTGGAGGACTTCCCAATGCCTTTGCCTTTGCTAGTGCTATCACGAGCCATAGTATCCTGCAACACAAGTAAACATGAATGTGAGAATGGTTCAAGAGATATGCCTCAGGTTGTCGTGCAAGTCATGAAATGACCCCACACTTAAAACCGAAGGCATAAGTACAAGTCTTGCACCTCAAAGCTATGGGTACTCAAGACTTCCCTATGCTACACAATAATGATTGATCATGGAAACGTGAATTCTCAAAAAGGCATATGGTATGCACCTTTCAAAAATACTAGACTATACTAAATTAGGCTAACTTAGAAGATTCTACAACATACACCATATAAAAACAATGGTGTTAGAACATGTTCTTCATCAAAGCCACATCCCCTAGCAGGTAAAAGTTATCTACTAGTTAAAACATATAAGAAATAGATGAGAAGAAGAAGAAATACCTGGAAAAGGAGTGCAAGAGAGAAGGACAAATTTTTGAAGGGAATGTTCATGAGGTTTTTGGAGAGGAAGCGGGCAGAGCAGTAGAGTTTGTTTTGTTTGTTTGTTTTTCTTCATCTTTTGAATGTTTGGGTTGTTTGTGTTTGGGCGGGTTTGGGAAAGGATATAGGTGTTAGTATTAGTGTAAATGGGTATTTGGGTTGGGTTAAATGGATATGGGTAGGAATAAAATAAATAACTAAAAGAAAAAAAGAAAAAAAAATTATACTTACCTGATCCCCCAAGCTGGGCGCCTGGCGCTCTGCCAGGCATTGGGTTTAATTCGCCTACTCTTTTTGGCACCCCAGGCAGCGCTGGGCGCTATTCACGATATTTTTTTAATAAACATCCCGATCCCCCGAGCCTTATATATACCCAATTTACACGTCCTACACGATTACATCTAAAATTTCTATACCTATAAAGAAAATGCAAAACTCTATCTACTCTAACTAAAAGAAAAATTAAGAAGTTAAACTAGGAAAACAACAAAAATTGTGTTGCCTCCCAATGAGCACCTGATATAACGTCGCGACACGACTCAACACCTTTGTAAGCATCCGCAAAGTCTACCGAAGTCTTGTGACATGTAATGTCACCACCCCAATAATGTTTTATCTTCTGGCCATATACCAAGAAGGTACCCCTTGAGCTCATATCCCACAATTCCACAACTTCATAAGGCCTCACACTTACCACAACGAAAGGACCTGCCCAACGAGACTTAAGCTTTTCGGGGAAAAGCTTCAACCTCGAATTGAACAAAAGAACTTCTTGCCCCGGCTCAAACTCTCGATGTTGGATGTGCTTGTCATGCCACCTCTTAGTCTTTTCTTTATACAATTTGAAATTTTTATATGCGTGCAATCGAAACTCATCAAGCTTGTTGAGTTGCAGCAACCTCTTCTCACCAGCTAAGTCCATATCTGTATTCAACTTTTTAATTGCAAAATAGGCCTTGTTTTCAAGCTCGATAGGCAAGTGACATGCCTTTCCATAAACTAATTTATACGGAGAAGTACCTTTGGGAGTCTTGTATGCAGTTCGATATGCCCATAATGCGTCGTCTAGCTTCCCGGCCCATTCCTTTCTATTTCCACTTACTGTTTTCTCCAGAATCTGCTTTACCTCTCTATTAGAAACTTCCACTTGACCACTCTTTTGGGTGTGATAGGCAGTGGAAAACTTATGCTTAACTCCATATTTCTTAAGAACATTATTCAGCAATTGGTTGCAGAAGTGAGTTCCTCCATTGCTTATCTACACTCTAGGAGTACCAAAGCATGTGAAGATGTGCTTCTTTACAAATCCCACCACTACCTTTGCGTCATTAGTGGGACGAGCAATGGCCTCCACCCACTTAAACACATAATAGACCGCCACCAAGATGTACATGTGACCATTAGAGTATGGGAACATTCCCATGAAGTCAATCCCCCAAACATCAAAAAGCTCCACTACCAAAATATTTTACAGCGGCATCTCGTGCTTTTTCGTGATTGTTCCAGTTCTATGGAATCTGTCACACGGTAACAAAGGCATGTGCATCCTTAAATAATTTTGGCCAATAGAAACCTGATTGTAGAACTTTTTGTGAGGTCCTATCCCAACAATGATGACCTACGTATGACGAAGCTTGACAGTCATGCAGTATAGCATTCATCTCTTTCTCAGGAACGCATCTTCACACCAACTGATCTGCACATAGCCTGTATAAAAATGGCTCATCCCACATGTAGAGCCTCACATCATGTAGGAATCTTCTTCTATTATCGGGTGTCAATTCTTGTGGTGTCACCCCACTTGCAATAAAATTCACATAATCTGTATACCACGGGGCTTCGCCTGAGGTAATTGCCAATAACTGATCATCAGGAAATGATTCTTTGAATGACCCCCCTTCAGCTACATGGCTCCGACTTTCTAATCTGGACAAATGATCAACCACTTGATTTTGTGTGCCTTTTCAGTCTTGGATCTCTAGGTCAAACTCTTGCAAGAGGAGGACCTAACGAATCGGCCTCGGCTTGGCGTCTTTCTTCTCAAACAAGTATCTGAGAGCTGAATGATTTGTGTAGACGATAACTTTAGTACCCACTTGATAGGATCTAAACTTGTCAAACACCCACACCACTACAAGCAACACTTTTTCAGCAACTGTGTAGTTCGTTTGGGCTGGATCTAGAGTTTTAATTGCATAGTAGATGGAGTGAAATATTTTATTTCTCCTTTGCCCCAAAACAACTCCAATAGCTATGTCACTTGCATCGTACATCAACTCAAATGGCTGCTCCCAATATGGAGCAATGATAATTGGTGCAGTCACTAACCTTTCCTTCAGCTCATAAAATGTTTTCAAACTGGCATTATCCAATTTGAAGGAGACATCTTTCTCAAGCAACATGCATAAGGGAGAGGAAATTTTCGAAAAATCTTTAATGAAACAATGATAAAAACCTGCATGGCCCAAGAAACTGCTAATGCCTTTAACGGACGTCAGTGGGGGCAATTTTTCAATTGCTTCCACCTTTGCTTTGTCCACCTGTAAACCATTTTTGGATACCTTTTGCCCCAATACTATAACTTCACGTACCATGAAATGACACTTTTCCAGTTTAGAACCAGGTTCGTCTCTTCACATCTAGCAAGTACTTTATCAAGATTCATTAAACAGTTATCAAAAGAGCACCCAAACACAAAAAAATCACCTATGAATACTTCTACAAATCTTTCAACCATGTTAGTAAAAATAGCCATCATACACCTTTGAAAAGTCGCAGGTGCATTAAAGAGACCAAAGGGCATTCTCTTGAACGCATACGTGCCATACGGACACATAAATATGGTTTTCTCTTTGTCCTCTACACTATATCAATCTGATTATAACCCGAATAACCATCTAAGAAATAGTAGTATTTCTGGTCAGCTAATATGTCAAGCATTTGATCAATAAAGGGGAGGGAAGTGGTCCTTTCGGGTGGCATTGTTCAATTTTCTATAATCTATGCAAATCCTCCACCCAGTGACAGTTCTTGTAGGAATTAAGTCATTATTTTCATTAACCACTGCAGTCATCCCCCCTTTCTTAGGTAGACATTGAACGGGGCTTACTCATTTGCCATCCGAGGTTGGAAATACAATACATGCATCAAGCCACTAAATCACTTCTTTTCTTACCACCTCTTTCATGATTTGATTTAGTCTGTGTTGTTGCTCTACACTTGGATTGTGTCCGTCCTATATGAGGATTTTATGGATGCAAAAAGATGGACTAATGCCCTTAATGTTAGACATTATCCACCCAAGTGCTCGCTTGTGATCAAATAGCACTCTTAACAGCTTCTCTTCATGCAATTTAGACAAGTCAGAAGAAACAATAACAGGTAAAGTGTTAGAGTCACCCAAATAAGCATATTGAAGGTGAGGGGGGAGATGTTTAAGCTCTAATTTTGGAGCCTCATTAATTGATGGCTTTGGAGGAGGCCCATCTGGCCTATTTAGGGACTCAAAGGGGTGTATCCCCTATATGTAAGCACAAGGTGTATATAGGATATGCATCATTTCCTCAACCTCATCATCAATCCCCAGGCTATCGAACAACATAAGTGCTTTCTCTAGAGAATCATCTAGATATACCCTCGTGTCAAGAATTTACTCATCCGCCTCAACAATAGATATCATTGAGAGCTCCTTATAGTGGCGGGGAAGTTGGATTGCTTTGTAGACGTTAAATACTGCTTCCTAATCATCCACTCTCAAAATTATTTTTCCCTCTCTCACTTTAATAATGGAATCACCCGTAGCCAAGAGAGGTCTCCCCAATATGAATGGAACCAGTTCATCAGCCTCATAATCTAATATAATGAAGTCCGCAGGGAATATGAATTTCCCAATTTGTAGCAATACATCTTCAATCACTCCCTCAGGGTGTGCTATAGACCTATCAGCTAGCTGCAACATCACAGTAGTTGGTCTTGGAGCTCCCAGACCAAATTGCTTGAACAAGGATAAGGGCATCAGATTTATGCTCTCCCCCAAATCGCAAAGAGCACAACCCCCATCAATTTTACCAATTCGCAATGGGATGGTGAATTTTCCAGGATCCTTAAGCTTTTGAGGGAGCTTGTTTTGGAGACTTGAAGTGCACTCCTCATTGAGTGCAACTATCTTAAATTTAGTCAATCTTCTTTTGTGAGTGACGATATCTTTTATGTACTTAGCATACTTTGGAATTTCATGAAGTACATCAATGAGTGGAATATTTAATTGAACCTGGCTCCACATAAAGAGAAATTTGTTGAACATGCAATTACATTCTTTTTCTACAATCTCTGGGGGAAAGGTGGTGGTGGTCTTGTAGCCTCCACTGGCTCTGGAATTGTATCTTTATTCTTTGATTCGTGTGTCAACGTAGGAATCAAATCCCCCTCAGGTATGGGACTGTTTATTCTTTTCTTTAGAAGTTCCTCTAGTTCCCTCCCGTTTATGAGTGTAATTGCATTCACTTGAGGGTTCTTCTCTGTATCACAGGGGAGAGCTCCTGCAGGTCTAGTATTTTGGTTTGTTGCCAACTGCCCCATTTGCCTCTCAAAATTTCTGAAATCAGTCTTGAGCTATTGATTGTCAAGCAACAACTTCTTTAGAAAATCGTTTGTACTCTCTTCCATTTGTTGGTGTGGCTTCTTAGGTTGATTGAAATTTCCTTGGGGTCTATAATGATTCTGATTCGGCTGATTTCTACCCAATGAGAAGTTGTGATGATTCTTCCAATATGGATTGTAAGTGTTCCCATATTGTGCATGCTGATTCATTAGATCTCTGCTCTGTTTCCCCACATAGTATATGGATTCAGGATTCATGGGGCACATATCACTCATATGATTGTCGCCACATAGTTCGCTGCAAATTGACATATGTTGTACATGCTGCATTGGTTGTGGTTGATGCATTGTCATTCTATTCATATGATTTGCCAATTTTGCTATATTAGTTCTCATGGCTGACAAGTAATCAAGCTCAATCAATCTAGCTGCTTTCTGCTTAGTTGCCTTGTGTGAATCACCATCACCTTGCCAATTATAATCATTAGCAGTGAAGTTATTTATCAAGAGTTGGATTTCAATGTAAGGTCTAGCCATGCAACTACCCCCACAAGCTGAATCAAGATTCATCTTTGATACATCATCTAGCCCATCAACAAAAGTGTGACCCAGTACCTTGTCAGTCTGACAATGATATGGGAAATCTCTGAGTAGCTTCTTGTATCTTTCCCATCCTTGACGAAGTGTCTCGCCATCCCGTTGTTCGAACCCAAGAATCTGATTCCCCAATGACTTTGTCTTCTTAGTGGAGAAAAACTTGATTAAGAATTTCCTTTCTAGATCATCCCAAGTACGGATTGAGTTTGCGAGCTCCTTCTGCAACCATTCCTTAACTTTCCCGAGAAGTGAAAAGGGGAAAAGTGTAATCCTGACATAGTCCTTGGAAACGTTCGGATAACTATAAGTGTCCGTAATTTCCAAGAAATTTTGAATGTGCCTCTGTGGGTCTTCATGAGATAGACCCACATATTGCCCTGTAGACTGATCAACTGCACCATGTATTGTTTGAATTTAAAATGCCCTGTGATATCAGGCTTCACAATAGCCTGAGTCATATTAGCAAGACTGGGCCTTGCGGCTTCAATCACTGCGCGCTCTTCATTACATACCATTTCTATTGGCTGTGGTTGAACTGCGATGTCCAACTCTCTTTCAATTCTGGTTCTAGCTTCTACTTCCCTCCTCACTCTGTTAAGTGCTCGTTCAATTTCAGGATCAGGAGGAAGAAGATTGTTTGCGCTTCTTGTCACGCCCCAACTTCAGGAGGCGCGACCGCCGCTCAATCGAGTGAACGCAACTGAGGCAAGCCTCATCAACCACTACCTACCCAACTCAATAGGAACAAGAGAACCATGATTACCTTTATTTAAACTGGGAAAGATTGTACATTCAACATCCTAGTTCATTTTATATCATAACATTAAAATGTGGTTATACTTCCAAGGTTCCATACAAGTTATAGTATAGAAGAAAGCAAGAGTACAAGGTTACAACATGGTTCATTGACCTATCCAATACCCAAACATAACCCACACAAACGTCTACGGAGCCTCTAAGGATGCAAAAGATAGTGATAACAACGCCGGCAACAAATCCCCGGCTATACCTAAAAAGTGAAGGTCCAAAATAAGAAGATGTACAATATAGCCCCTTGAAGGAGAAGGGGGATCACCAAGATCTTGAGAAGAAGGATGCTCCGCTATATACGATCAGCACTATCCACTATGGAGCCAACTACATTCATTAAGAAAATGTAGCACCCCCTGCAAAAGGGACGTTAGTACCCTGGAATAGTACTAATATGTATAACTAAATACCATTTTACTAGAAAGAACTATGAAGAAAGTACAAGTAAATCACATGAGTAAATAAAATATGCAATTCATATAATTTTTCATATAATTTCCAAAACTAAGTTTGGGGCATTTCTTTCATATGTTCATCACTGTTCTCAATACCACCGCTATCTTAAGCGGAGTCCGATCACGACACGACTGGCTAGGTTGCCTCATTGGAGGCATATATCTCAATCACCATTTCATTTCCCTTATCCGGATTTCAATATCAACACATTACAACTATGTGTGCGGCATGGTATCCGATCACGACCCGATCGGCTAGGCCGCCTTATCTAGGCGTTGTTCCTTTCTCATTAGTCATCACATCCGAATCTTTACTTCACATATATATATCATATCAGTTCCTTGGAACTTAGGGCCACCGCTATCACATCATTTTCCATTTTCAATATCCACCTTGCAAGTTGTGATCATAGGCATATACAAAAGTAACTAAAGTTGCAAGCACATGTAAGTGAGCACATAGCTAGCATGAATAATTCTCAGTTTCAATCTTGGCTTATAGCCTGAGCATTTCAACACATAATTGTATTCTTCATACTTCTCTAATTATCAAAAATGGTACATTATTCACATTGAGGCACATCCTTCACGTATATGTGTAGGGAATTGTAAATCAATTAATGCGCAATAACAATCAATACATTAACCAATTCAAATCTTACCACACTTTCGTAAACACCAACGGAGCTCAATTTCTAATAAAAGGTGGTCATAGCCATACATACCTCAATAAAGCTTTCCTTACTCTTTACAAAATTCCTGAACTCTTAGCACTTCCATCTATTGTGTAATAATTACAAATTAAATCGAGAATTAGAGACGAGATTGAGATTCTAGCTTGGGTCAAACATATTATCAAACACTAAAAGTGCATCATGATCTTAGGCCCCTTTTGAGAGAAATTTCTATCGTTTTATACCCTAATTGCTTTCTCTTTAGTTCACTATCTCCCAATACCCTAAGGTTTGATACGCATGTAAGGAATTCATTTGTATACCCATGAATCACCTCACTAATTACCCCTTATAGCTGAGAATAGAAACAAGAGCTGAGGTGATGGAGTCTTACCTCTTAGGATGAAGATCTAGGTGCCTCCACTTGATTATCTTCAAGGATTTAGCAAGATTCTATGGAGTAATTTGATGGGCAGAACTTTTCCTCTCTAAGACCCCTCTCTCTCACTCTAGAAATGCTCAAAAGAATGCTCTAAATAAGCTATAACACCGAATATATTGATAGGAAATTCAGGTTTTTAAGTAGGAAATTCACGGGGCCTTACACTTCTACTCTTCCGCATTCAGGAGAAGAGCATGTGTTAACACAAACAAGGTAAACTTAAAATTAAAACATGAATAAATAACTAATAAAAGCTCAATTCATTCAAGTAGCTAATTTCTATGTCCCCGGCAACGGCGCCAAGAACTTGTTGCGACCAAAAACACTCACACAAGTGCACGTGATCGTCAAGAAATAAAGTAGTGAGTAGAGTATCGTTCCCACAAAGACTTGTGATTACTATTGACTGATTCAAACTCAATTAACTTATCGATCTAAGAGATTTTTCACGAAATATAGACATAACTAATTTACTCCCTAATACTATCAAGCAATGAATTAACTAGAAAAATCAACCAAATAAATAGCAATTTCAAATAATAATCAGCAAGAGAGAATATTCCAGGGTCACGGGCTAGCTAACAATCGTGTTGCGTTCTTGGCTTAAAGTAACTAATTGATTTATTTGGATTTGTTGATTGACATGGTTGATTTTACTCATAAGAATCTGTCGAGTCCTTACTTGCCTATTCAAGTTAACTTAATGCCTATATATTTATGGAATTAATATTAACAAGAATGTATTTATAATTCCTGTATTTCAACAAAACAAGGCAATTAGGTATATGTCTATCCTAATTGCGAATCCGTTCCCCGATGTCCAGGTTCAAGAACTTGCTCTATTTAATTCTATATGCAATTTAGAGTTCCCACTTTCGAGTTCAACTCTAGATTCATAGATAGCATTTCACTGTTAGCTACTCAGCAAAATAATTAAAAATAGAATTAAATAAACAATCCAATATGATAAAATCAACTTCGTCAAATTAAACTTCGAACAACAACATTTATTTTCACCCATGACCCTAGAACAATTAATTTTAGCCGCTCATAATAATAGCAAACAATTGCAAAAGTCTTGAATAATTGAAAATACTAGAAAAGATGAAGAATTCCGAGATGTTCTTGCTCCTTAATGTTTGTTGCGTGTATTTTTGCTCCAAGGTGCGCCTCCCCCATCCCCAAAAACAATTAGTCTTTGTCTTCCTTTTATACGTTTTGGATAGGTATAGGGTCGGATAAACCGTGTCCCGATAGAAATAGGGCACAATTCACATCACCGGCGCCCAGCCCGGTGCCAGGCGCCCTCCATAGCGCCCTAATTTTTAGCATACTGTTGTTAGCACCATAGGTGACGCCAGGCGCCAGCGAATTTACAGTGTTTTCTTAAGGAACTTAATCCCCTCCTATTACCCGAGGTTGTGGATTATTTCCTCCGAGGATTGAACGAACTACACACTAGTGTAGCGGAACTTCAAACTCCAGTGTTTCAGCGAACACAATTATCAGTAACAAATCACACTTGTTGTTATTTTCTTTGTAGTTAAAAACAATGTAGAAGAAAGAATGAGAATTCAGAATTTCATATGAAAAATCTGAGAGAATGGACTGCTATTTATAGCTCCAACCTGTTCAGTTCAAACGAAGAGGTGCAACTGTTCAATGGTCAGTTATGTAAAATGGCCATAACATAAATAGCCATTTACGCAAATTAAAACGGGCAGGTTTTCCGTTACAAAAAATGGACAGGCAAAGGAATCTTTATTTTCCATTACAAAAAATGGATTGTTTGGATTTAATATTAATTTTTAGTTACAAAAATAGATATTTAATAATATTACGTTAATATTTACTATTAACAAATAAATTTGGTCCAAAATTAATCAATCAATCGATCATTTGACCAAATCTAAATTCGAATCTGAAGCCGAGTGAACGACGACGATGACGCGAGGCTTGCGCCTTCTTCTTGACTCTTTAAGAGCTAGAAGAAGAGCAATAGTATATATACCCATCAAAAGTCTTTTTCTCCTCCAATATGGGACAATGTGCCTTTGTCAAGGAGGAAAAGTAAAATATTGCATTTTTCCTCCATTTCCCACTCACCCTCTTTTAAGCTAAAATAAGCTTTAAAAACTCAATCCCCCACATGAATGGAGAATGGCTATATCACAAAAATATGCACAAAAAATTGTGCGATTCGCAAGCAGAAATCAATCGCATCTAGATAAGTATGTGCCCTTTGAACTTTCCGTAGTGAACTTATGTCGGATATACTCGGTCAATCGATAGATTTGATATCTTTAAACCGTCTAACTTTGGGGTATACCTAGACAACCATAAGTCACACAATCAACCCGTAACCGCCTTTGGTTCTCATTGTTGTGTTCGTTTCAGCCATGAACACCGCCGAATGCGCAAAATAAAATGGGCAGATTATCCGTTACCAAAAATGGATGGGCAAAGCAAACTTTATTTTCCATTAGAAAAGACGGATAATTTTGATTTAATATAAATTTTCCATTGCAAAAATGGATATTTTATAATATTACGTTAATATTTACTATTAAAAAATAAATTTAGTTAATCAATCAATCATTTGACCAAATTCAAATCCTAATCCGAAGCCGAGCGAGTAACGACGACGGTGCGAGGCTTGCCTTCTTCTTAACTCTTTAAGAGCTAGAAGAAGAGCAAATGTATATATACCCATCAAAAGTCTTTTTCTCCTCCAATATACGACAATGTCCCTTTGTCAAAGAGGGAAACTTAAATATTTCATGTTCCCTTCATTTCCCATTCACCCCCTTTTAAGCTAAAATAAGCTTTAAAAAATCAACAATTACCCACATGAATGGGGAATGACTAAATCATAGAAATATGCGTGAAAATGTGTCATTCGCAAGCAGGGATTAATCGTATTTGGATAAGTAGGTTTCCCTTTGAACATTCCGTTGTGAACTTATGTCGGACATACTCGATCAATGGATAGATTTGATATCTTTGAATCGTCGAACTTTGGTGTATACCTAGACAACCATAAGTGACACAATCAATCCTTAACCACATTTAATTCTCATTGTTGTGTTCGTTTCAGCCATGATTACCGCCTGGTACGCAAATTATAACGGGCAGATTTTTCGCTACAAAAAACCCGGACGGGCAGAGGAAACTTTATTTTCCGTTACAAAAAATGAATAGTTTGGATTTAATATTAAGTTTTCATTACAGAAACAGATATTTAATAATATTACATTAATATTTACTATTAATAAATAAATTTGGCCCAAAAAAATAATCATTAAATCGATCATTTGACCAAATCCAAAGCCGAAGCCAAACGACGACGACGACCCGAGGCTTGCCTTCTTCTTAACTCTTTAAGATCTAGAAGAATAACAATTGTATATATACCCATCAAAAGACTTTTTGTCCTCCAATATGGGAGAATGTCCCTTGTCAAAAAGGGGAATTCAAATATTTCGTGTTCCCTCCATTTCCCATTCACCCCCTTTTAAGTTAAAATAAGCTTTAAAAATCAACAATTACCCACATGAATGGGTAATGGCTATATCATAGAAATATGCTTGAAAAACCATGTCATTCACAAGCACGAATTAATTACATCTGGATAAGTAGGTTTCCTTTTGAACATTCCATAGTAAACTTATGTCAGACATACTCGATCAACCGATAGATTTTATATCTTTGAACCGTCAAACTTTGGTGTATTCCTAGACAACCATAAGTCACACAATCAACCCTTAACCACGTTTGGTTGTCATTATTGTGTTCGTTTCAACCATGATCACCACCTGGTACGCAAATGTTACGCCTTGTGTGTTCGGCGTTATCATGTTGTAAAGGGGCTAATTCGATAGGAAGATAATTTCTATGAGATATTTAAATGATGCGATAGTTATACGTTATGATTGGAAGTCATTCGAGCTGTGATTAAAAATTCGACATTGATCGCCGCAAGTTACGGGTTTTAAATTTCACAGAAATTTAGATAAAATGTTGATGAGCTTTTCTCTTAATATATTGGGGGTTATGGTTTGTTCTACCTACCAAATCGAAGGGCTATGAGTCTTAGTTTCCAACATAATAAACCATTCATTAATACAACTCGGAGTAGAGAGATACTAATATTTTTGTAGAAGGGTGCACGTTGCTACGGGAACAGTGTGCTTAGTTGGGTTTAGATAAAAATAAATGTATTTAAGTCAATTTAAAACAGAAACCCCTGCATTTTATCCTCTTCAAACAGAACCTAAAACCTAGGGATTCCTATCAAACTCCTCCTATTCATGTAGCCAATCATAACAATAATTTAGTCATCCTCAAGATTGAGGCTACCATGGTAACTTTGGAATCGAGAATTCTTCGGTGTTTTACATTTTGTAGGAAGACTCCGCCTTGAAGTAATCTCGAATTTAAAGTAATTCTGGCCACATAAGGTATGATTTAACTTTCTCTTTGATCTTTGTAAATTTCTACCATAAGAATTCTTAAGAAATTGTTAAAACCTCTACAGAAATGTTCTTGATTTTTTTTAAGAAACCTCTCCTAATATAACTTGATTTTTGGGGCTGTTCCATACGGTTTTATTGTGTTGTTTAGAACTATGAAGACATGGATGGAATTGTGTCGATGAGGAGATGTAGTAAAGTAAAGATTTGGTGGTCTATTGGGGGGAAATTAAACTACAAAAGAGTCTACAAATTCATACCCGGAAGTTGTTCGCTTAAATGTCTAAATGAAGAATTATCTAAGATATGAGCTTGAATTTGATATTGAATGGTTCACATTATGTGGAAAATCATTCCTAAGGCTTTCGAGGTCTCGGAAAACGTATATAACTACATCAACAAGGTATGTAGGGCTTTCGCTATACTTAGACTTTATCCTTTCTCGTAGATTGCTTACTTCAGAGAATATCTTTAAATTCTTGATTTTCCTTGTTCCTTGCTTAAAAAGAAATAGAACCTTTTTACTCGTTCTCCTTTCGACATTCATATAAATCATGAATAAGTAACACTTTCTTCAAAGGTACTTATAATAAATAACTCTCATGTTCTTAGTACTTGTTGGCTCATAGTTAAAAATTAAATATTTTAGCGACAACCATGAGGAATAATGATGATAGGCCACTTCGACTCTTCTTAGGATACGACTTTTAAGGTTAGTTTCACATTGCACCTATATAATTCATGATTTAGTATATGTATGTATTTAATTTCACTGCTGAGCCGCACTATAGACCACCAGATATGATATCTATTGTGTAAACACTGATCAGTTGGGAATACCGAGATTCACGTGGCCGGGTACGATTCTACCGAGCCTTTATTATATCCGGGCATGTTATGGATATTATATCCTCACAGATGGATTTATTATTATATGATGTGATATATTATATGTAGCGATAGTGAGTGATGATTCCACGAGCGTACATTTATATCCATGTTGAATTTTAGTTTCCTACCGAGGCTAGTTTCAGAATTCAAATTGTCCCTATATCTCTTCTCTTGTTAATTACATTTTTCATGTTACTCTTGTCGCCCTATATATTCAGTACATATTTCGCCCTGATGTCTTTTTATGCACCGTGTTCATTCCTACATGTTCAGAAAGATAGAGCGGCGTGCCTACTCAGTAGGACCCCCAGGATCACCATTGGGTTTCACACTCCACTTCTTCGGAGTTGCTGACTTTGAGTCCATAGGTAATATTATAGATGTATATGTGTAGTTTTGGGCATGTCAGGGGCTTTGTCCCGCCCCGTCGAGATTGTCGTATACTCTTAAAGGCTTGCAGACTAGCAGTCATTTTATATATATATTTCAAATCATATCTCATGGTTGGTGTCACGACCCCAACCCCGGTCATGATGGCGCCCAACACTCTGCTAGACAAGCCCGACCATTCAATGGCATTTCCCAAATTCTTACACAGATTATAGATAAAGAACACAGGGAATTTACTAGGCCATTATATTAAAAGTCTAGGAATAATGATAAAATGTGCGGAAGTTCAATAAAAATACTGCAACATAGCCCAATAGAATCTGGTGTCATGAATTAGATAATATGCCAAATAATGTGAAAACAGTGATAACAATCCCTGAAGGATTCAAATAATCGGCACGAAGCCCAAATATAACAATTAAATCCAAGTAAGGATGATATCAAATAAGTGATAATCGAATACACGGTAAAAGCATCGCTCGGGACGGACCATGTCACAATCCCCAATAGTAAACGACCCCGCACTCGTCATTGAGCACGTGTCTTGCTTCAACATAGCGTTACATTGTGAAATTCCGGGGTTTCAACCCTCAGGACATCATTTACATTTATTACTCACCTCAAGTCGGCCAAAAGTCTAGCTCGCTATGCCCTTGCCTATCGAATTGACCTTCTTGCGCGTCGAATTTGACCAAAACCAAAATGAATACGTCACAATATGCTATAGGAATAATACCCAATCGCAAATGGTCGAAAAACATCAAGAAAACCGAAATTGGCAAAACTCGAGCCCCGGGCCCACTTCTCGAAACTCAGAAAGTTTTACATCAAGGGACTCCTTATCCCGCCACAAGTCTATACATATCAAAAACTCCAAAATCCGAGCTCAAATGCTCCCTCAAATCCCAAATTTTCATTCAAAAAGTCAAGCCCTAATTCTTCCCTTTTTAATCAAATTTCAATGAATTTAAGTGTTGATTCTACAATTAAAAAAAGTTTCTAGGTCATAAGACTCACCTCCAATCAATCCCAGTCGAAACCCTCTCTAATCCTTGTCAAAAAGCTCTCAAGGCTGTTCAAAAATGGAGGAAATAGACTAAGCTTCGCGGAGGAAATGTTATTAAAACCGTTCTGTCTAGCCCAGATTTCCTCTATGCGATCTCATCAAAGCCTTTGCGATTGCACATCACAAATTTTCCAGGCCTCCAAAATTGCCTATGCGAACGCGACGAGCTCACTGTGATCGCGGAGCTTCATTAACCAGACTTATGCGAACACACTCCTCCAGACGCGAACGCAACGAACAAAATAGTTGGGTCCCCAAACCCTCTTATGCGATCGCGACATCACCCCCGGGATCTCATTGAACAAAATCTCTGTAACATAAAAACTGGAAATCTGCAACTCCTTAAGGCTAGAATTGGTCTGTTTGACCATCCGAAACCACCCCGAGGCCCCCGGAACCTCCACTAAAAGCACCAACACATCCCAAAACATCATACAAACTTGTTCCAATCATCAAAACACATCAAACAACAACAAAATCATCAATTCTCATCGGATTCAAGCGTAAGTTCTTCTAAAACTTCCGAAACACGCATTCGATCAAAAACCCAACCAAATCACCTCACCTGAAATTTTGCACACACATCCCAAATCACCTAACGAAGCTACTACAACTCTCATAATTCCATTATGACCATCAAATAAAAATCTCACCTATCAACCGGAAATCGCCAAAATACTAACTTCGCAATTCAAGCCTAATTCTACACCGGACCTCCAAAATCACTTCCGATCACACTCCGAAGTCACAGATCATCCTCTGAAGCTAACCGAATCACCAGAAATCACATCCGAGCCTTCTAAATCATAAGTAAACATCCGGTTTACTTTTCCAAACAAAACCTTCCTTAAAGAGACTAAGTGTCTCATTTCCTACCAAAACCAATCCGAATTAACTAAAACACACCAAATACCGATAACGAAACATGAAGAAGCATAGAATGGGGGAAACGGGGCGGTAACTCATGAGACGACAGGTCGGTCATCACAGTTGGTTCGCTCGGGCCTTCGGGCATCGGGTTCCAGCCACACCTCCGCAGATTGGGGTGTGACATTAAAACGGGGAGATTTTTCGCTACAAAAAAAGGACGGCCGGAGGAAACTTTATTTTTCGTTAAAAAAATAAATAGTTTGGATATAATATTAATTTTTTGTGACAAAAATTGATATTTAATAATATTACGTTAATATTTACTATTAATAAATAAATTTGGTCCAAAAAATTAATTGATCATTTGATCATATCCCAAGCTGAAGCCGAGCGAGTGACAATGACGACGACACGAGGCTTGCCTTCTTCTTAACTCTTTAATAGCTAGAAGAAGAGAAATTGTATATATACCCATCAAAAGTCTTTTCCTCCTCCAATATGGGACAATGTGCCTTTGTCAAGAAGGGAAACTCAAATATTTCAATTTTTCCTCAATTTCCCATTCACCCTCTTTTAAGCTAAAATAAGCTTTAAAAACTCTAGAATCCCCCACATGAATTGATAATGGCTATATCATGGAAATAAACATGAAAAGATATGTGATTCACAAGCAAGGTTTAATCGCCTCTGGATAAGTAGGTTTCCCTTTGAACTTTTCATAGTGAACTTATGTTGGATATACTCGGCCAATTGGTAGATTTGATATCTTTGGACCGTCGAACCTTAGTGTATACCTAGACAACCATAAGTCACACATTCAACCCTTAACCGCATTTCGTTCTCATTGTTGTGTTTGTTTTAGATATGAACACCATCTGGTATGCAAATGAAAACGGGCATATTTTCCGTTACAAAAAAGCGGACAGGCAGAGGAAATTTTATTTCCCATTTCAAAAATGGATAGTTTGGATTTAATATTAATTTTTCGTTACAAAAATAGATATTTAACAATATTATGCTAATTTATTATTAATAAATAAATTTGGTCCAAAAAATTAATCAATCAATTTATCATTTGACCAAATCCAAAATCGAATCTGAAGTAGAAGCCGAGCAAGCGACGATGATAATGACGCGACGCTTGCCTTCTTTTTAAATCTTTAAGAGCTAAAAAAAGAGCAATTGTATATATACCCATCAAAAGTCTTTCCATCCTCCAATATGGGAAAATGTTCCTTTTGTCAAGGAAGGAAACTCAAATATTTTATTTTTTCTCCATTTCTCATTCACCCTCTTTTAAGCTAAAATAAGCTTAAAAACTCAATAATCCCCCACAGGAATGGGGAATGGCTATATCACGGAAATATGTATGAAAAACTGTGTGATTCACAAGCAAGGATTAATCGTATATGGATTCGTTGTTATCCCTTTGAACATTCCGTAGTGAACTCATGTCGGATATACTCGGTCAATCGGTAGATTTGATATCTTTGAACCGTCAAACTTTGATGCATGCCTAGACAACCATAAGTCACATAATCAATCCTTAACCATCTTTGGTTCTCATTGTTGTATTCGTTTCAGCCATGATCACCGCCTGATTTCATAAGTGCGTAGAGAACTGGCTTTACAAAATTCTCCTTGAAGCGGCTAACACTTCACATTTACATAGGTGATTCTTAAACTTGTCATCCTGTAGATACATTATTTGATATACCACGTATAAAATTTAGAAATTATTTAAAAGCCTTAATGCTTTATTCTTGGTACTGAACATTATCTCATCATGATAATGGACCAAAATTTTAGTTGACAATGTCGAACCGTCATTAGTGACTTTGTTTGATCTCCTTGAACTTAGATCTTAGGATCTCCAGTCTTCTAGGTAAAGTTACCGTCACAATGACTTGTTCTCGGCCATAGTCCTATTCCCCTAGATGATTTCTTAACTACCTCTCTAGTTAGGCTGTATGTAAATGGACCCGACACTTTATCACTTGACTTTACATAGTCAATCGTGATAGAGAGTAATTTCCTAACTGTTTTATGTCTTTGTTGTATTTGACGAGATTTACCGTTATACATAATGCTCCCAACCCTTCCAATTGTTTCTTTACTATCGCATTGTATGAATATTGGTGCCAATGGTTTAAGCCAAAATGAAACGTCTTCCAAGAAATTTCGGAGTTATTCAGCTTCTTCACCGGCTTTATCTAAGGCTATGAACTCAGTCTCCATTGTAGAGTGGGAAATACAAGTTTGGTTAGACGACTTCCAAGATACCGCTCCACCAATAGTGAATACATATACACTTGTAGACGTAGAATCAGTTGAATCGGTGATCCAATTTGCATCACAGTATCCCTCAATCACCGCAGACTAGCAGTCATTTCATATATATATATATTTTTTGTATGGCCCAATCGGCCTTCAAGATAGCTGTTGTACTACTGTTGCAGCCTTGTTGTCCTATGTTATATATATATATAGATTGGGCTCTTCTGCCTGCAGGTTATTATACTTCAAATCATATCTCATGGTTGGTTCGCTCGGGCCTTCGAGCATCAGGTGCTAGCCACACCTCCCAAGATTGGGGTGTGACAAACTTGGTATCAGAGTAGGTCATTCCTAGGGAGTCTGCAAGCCCTGTCTAGTAGAGTCTTGTTTATGGTGTGTTGTGCACCACACTTATAAACATAAGGCTATTGGGCATTTAATATTATTACTTTCTTCTTGATCTAGATCTTGCAATGGAGCCTAATCATAAGTGTTCATTCCTAGTTTTCTTTTTGTTTACCTTCTCACTAATGCCTAATACTACGAGACGTCAAATGGCTATGAAATTTATTCAGAGGTTGAATGAGGAGGCAAGAGAGGGCACAAGGCAGGTGCCACGTGCTAATGTAGATCAACATGAGCCACAGAATGAGGCTGATTCTCAGGCTTCCGGGGCAGCACCCCCATCACCCCCTGAAGGGCGTAGAGGAGATAATATAACTCCAGTCCCTCTCCCAGTTGTTCTTGATCAGGACCTAGACAGGCGGAGTGTTGTACAATTGCTGACTCGAATATTGGCCTCCCAGGACCAACACCAAACCCTTGGTATTGCTGATAGGTCCGTGAGTGCGAGATTTTGCGACTTTATCAACTTGGATCCTCCAGTATTTACAGGGGTTGAACCTAATGCTGACCCATAGGATTTTCTGGATCTTACGCAATGGACCTTACAAATAATACATGCCACAGATGTTGAGTCAGTGGAGTTTACTTCTTATAGACTATGTGATATTGCCGTGACATGGTATGAGACTTGGAAGCAGATTCGGGGGCCTAATGTGCCACCAATGACATGGAAGGAGTTCTCTGAGGAATTTTTAAAGCAATATCTGTTAATCGAGCTTTGAAGAGCCCGACGAGATAGGTTTTACACTTAGAACAGGGTAATATGAGCGTTCGAGAATATATCATGCTGTTCAACTCATTGGCTAGGTATTCTCCTACGATGATTGCTTATATGAGTGATTGGGTACACCAGTTTGTTAGTGGTTTGGGGGAACACTTGATAAATGAGTGCACTATAGCTTCTCTAAACCAAGGATTGGATATTTTCTATATTCAAGCATATGCACAGGTTCTAAAGGATCACAGGAGGAAACAACGAGCCAATCGAGAGCATGATAGAGGCTAGCAGAAGAGGGCACAGTTCGCAGGTAACATAGGAGAGTTTCGAGGTGGATTTAGGCCATAGTTTCCTTGGAATCCATCTTATCTGGTAGACAATGCGCCACCAGAATTTCAGGGGCAGTAACATGATCGGACCACTTAATCTGGTCCAGGTCTGAGTTCACAGACCCCAGGTCTACAATTTAGAGGCAATTTTAGTCACATGAGGCCTCAATTTCCCAGATGTGATCGATGTGGCCAAAATAATTTTGGACCATGTCACCAAGGTTCTTATGCATGTTATGCATGTGGACAGCCATGTCATATTATGAGACATTGTCCTACGACATGCGGAGGGGGTATGGCTCAGCCGACGGCATATGCAGGGGCTTCTTCTTCTTCGATACGAACTCCTAGGCAGAGTATGCAGACATCAGCTGGCAGGGGGAAAGATTTGGAGTTTCTGGTTCATGAGGTCAAC
The DNA here is from genome assembly GCA_026770625.1 of Nicotiana glauca. Lineage (NCBI taxonomy): Eukaryota > Viridiplantae > Streptophyta > Magnoliopsida > Solanales > Solanaceae > Nicotiana > Nicotiana glauca. Next base: position 52,290 of record MU737452.1, on the reverse strand, counting down.
AAAATTGCATATATGCTTTATCGAGTCGTCAGGATTTAGAGTCATCTCTGGACGTGGTTACATGTATACTATCCATCTTTTCTATCGATATGTATGTCTTGATAGATCCTGGTTCTACATTGTCGTATATCTTCCCCTTCATTGCTAGTAAATGGGATAGAAATCCTGAATTGTTGCATAAGTCTTTTGAGGTATCTATGCCAATGGGTGCGTCTGTTGTAGTTAGACGGTTATATCGAAGTTGTGACGTGGAGATTATTGACCACCATACGCTAGCTGATTTGCATGAGCTAGAAATTGTTGATTTTGATATCATTATGGGTATGGATTGGCTGGCTTCTTGTTATGCCAATGTAGATTGCTGGAAAAATATTGTTCATTTTAATTTTCCAAGTAAGCCTATTATTAAATGGAAAGGTGATGTTGCGGTGCCTAAAGGGAATTTTATTTCTTACCTTAAAGCTCGAAAGATGATTTTGAAGGGGTACGTCTATCATTTGGTATGAGTGCATGATGTGGAGGTGAAATCTCCAACACTTCAATCAGTTCCCGTTGTGAATTAATTTCCCGATGTATTTCCTAATGAACTTCCTGATCTTCCTCCCGAAAGAAATATCGACTTTGCTATTGATGTGCTTCCAGATACTCAGTCAATATCTATTCCAACATACAGAATGGCTCCTGCTGAGTTAAAAGAGTTGAAAGCCCAATTGAAGGATCTTCTGAATAAGGGCTTTATTAGGCCCAGTACTTCTCCCTGGGGTGCACCAGTGCTGTTTGTTCGTAAGAAGGACGGTTCGTTAAGAATGTGTACTGACTATCGTCAACTCAATAAAGTGACTATCAAGAACAAATACCCCTTACCCATAATTGAAAATTTATTTGATTAGTTGCAAGGTGCCAAGTATTTCTCAAAGATTGACCTTCGATCCGGCTATCACCAGTTGCAAGTTAAGGAGAGAGATATTTCAAAAAAGGCTTTCCGGACTAGATATGGCCATTATGAATTCCTTGTGATGTCTTTCGGTCTTACTAATGCGCCAGCAACTTTTATGGATTTAATGAATCGGGTTTTCAAGCCATTTCTAGATATATTTGTAATTGTTTTCATTGATGATATGTTAGTATATTCTCGATCAGAAGCAGAACATGAGGATCATTTGCGTATGGTTTTGCAGACTTTGAGAAACCAGAAATTATATGCTAAATTCTCCAAATGTGAATTCTGGTTGAATTTAGTGGCTTTCATTGGGCATATCGTTTCCGATGAAGGTATTAAGGTAGATGGTCAGTAAATTGAAGCAGTACAAAACTGGCCTAGACCCACAAATCTTACGAAAGTTCATAGTTGAAGATTACTAATCCAAGAGATTATGGTGAGGAATCGCTTCAAGGATCGCCTAAGAGCTTTAGAGAAGAAGAGATTTTGTGAAATTTTGATAAATTCCGTAATGCTACTGTTTTGGGTCTTTTAAAATCACTGGGCAGAAATGGTCTATGCGATCACGAAGAAGGTCATCCGATCACATAGGGTAAAGAAAAGTTGTTTATTGCAATCGCGAACCAAACACTACGATCGCATAGAAGAAAAGGACTTCGCTTCCCAGATTCGATTTAATGCATCGCGATCATGGAAGAAGGAATGCGATCGCATAGAACAAATTGTGAACTTCCGAATTTATTCTACACGATCGTGGAAGGACTTATGCGATCGCATATAACAAAAAAGGGACACATAAAATTACTCTATAGGATCGCGAGCCTACTTATGTGATCGCATAGTGCAAATCGTTGAACACCAGAAGACATCATTTTCTGCAATTTTTCTTAAGTCTAAAACCATTCCGAAACACACCCGAGCCCTCGGGGCTCCTAACCAAATACATGTACTAACTCAACAACATCATACGAACTTATCCGTGCGATCAAATGACCTAAATAACCTCAAAAACAATGAATCGAACCTCAAAATCAAGAACTTTTTCTCAAACTTATCAAGTTTCAAATTTAGAAATTCAAGTCCGAATCATGTCAAACGACGTCCGTTTTTAACCAAATTTTATACGAAGAACCTTAAACATATATAAGACCTGTACCAGATGTCGGAACCAAGATACGTGCCCGATACCATCGCTTTCTAATCAGATTTCATTTCAAATTTCCTTAAACATTTTCAGAAAATAATTTTACTTAAAAATTCATTTCTCGGGCTTGGGACCTCAGAATTCAATTTCATGTATACGCCCAAGTCCCATATTTACCTACGGACCCTCCGGGACCGTCAAATCACCGGTTTGGGTCCGTTTACCCAAAATTTTGACCGTAGTCAAATTGATTCATTTTAAAACCAAAACATAGCATTCTTTACAGAATTTCATATTTAAGCTTTCTAGCTACACATTCGGACTTTTCATGCAAATCAAGGCAACTCTAAATGAGGTTTTGAAAGCCTCGGAAGCACAGAATCCAATTAAAAATAGGTGCTGGCCCTTTGAGTCATCACACTAAGGAGATATATCGATTGGCTAACCTGAGTGTGCAGATACATGATACAGATTACCAGGGTGTAGTAGTCAAAAATATTGTGGAGTCATCACTGGTAGCTGAGGTAGAAATGCGTCAATTTGTGGATCCAGAGTTAGTCAAGATTAAAAAAAGTATCCCTTTTTAGAAGAAGCTGTTGTTCGAGCAATCTGATGATGGAATTCTAAAATATAACGGCCGATGCTGTGTACCTAATGTTGGGAAGATTGGTAAGCAAATTATGACAGAGATACACCAGTCTCAGTACTTAGTTCATCCTAGTTCAAACAAAATTTACCATGATCTTCGTCAACTATACTGTTGGAATGGCATGAAGAAATATATAGTCACATTTGTAGCTCAGTGTCCCAATTGTCAGCAGGTTAAAGCTGAACACCCAAAATCTGGAGGGCTACTTCAAAAGATTTAGATTCCATCTTAGAAATGGGAGTCAATTAATATGGATTTCATTACAGGATTGCCCAATTCTCACCGGAAGTTCTATTATATTTGGGTTATTGTGGATAAGCTGACGAAATCAGCTCACTTTCTCCAAGTTAGGACCAGCTATTCAGTTGAAGACTATGCGAGACTGTATATCAAGGAAATAGTTCGGCTACATGGAGTTTCGCTTTCTATCATATCTGACAGATGTACTCAATTTACAGCTAATTTTTAGAGGTCTTTTCAAGAAGGTTTGGGTACTCTTGTTAACGTTAGTACAACATTTCATCCTCAGACCGACAGACAACCGGAACGCACTATTCAGACGCTCAAAGATATATTGCGAGCTTGTGTCTTAGACTTCAAAGGAAGTTGGGAAGATCATTTACCGCTTATTGAGTTTTCCTACAACACCAGTTATCACGCCGGTATTCAGATGGCAGCCTATGAGGCACTATATGGGAGGAAATGCAGATCTCCTATTGGCTAGTTTGATGTTGGCGAGACAAAGTTGCTAGGACCCGAATTGGTAAAACAAGCTATAGAAAAGGTCAAGTTGATCCAGGAAAGGTTGCGTACAGCACATAGTCGATAGAAATCATATTCAGATAACCGAAGTCGAGACTTGGAATTTGCTGTGGGAGACTGGGTATTCTTGAAAGTATCGCCTATGAAGGGTGTAATGAGATTTGGTAAGAAGGGAAAACTCAGCCCTAGATATGTCGGGCCTTATCAGATTGTTCAGAGAATTGGGCGAGTATCTTACAAACTTGACTTGCCACCGGAATTAGACTCAATCCATCCGGTATTTCGCATTTCCATGCTTCGTAAATTCTTAGGTGATCCTTCTTTCTTTAGCCCTATTGAGGATATTCAAGTTACCGAGGACTTGTCATATGAAGAAATACCTATTGCCATTCTTAACCATCAAATCCGTAAGCTACGGACTAAAGAGGTAGCCTCTATAAAAGTACTTTGGAGGAGCAATAACGTAGAGGAAATGACATGGGAGGCCAAGGAGAACATGAAGTCCAGATACCATTATTTATTTGACTGTTTAGGTGATATGCTTGAGACAAATATGGCAGGTGTTGCACAGATATCAACCAGTGATAGCTGAGGTAATTAAGTTATGGCTAACCTTATTATTATTATTATTATTATTATTATTATTGTTTAAGTAAACAATCGTGTGGGGCCAAGTTGATGTTATTATGATGATGTGTAGCCTTGTGTGGTCTTGGATATGTATGTTTGGGCTGATGACAGGTTTTGAATAGTCCTATTTACAGGGGAAACTCTGTCAAAATTTTAAAAAAAATTCAGAAGTTAGGTTAACCGCTAACATTCGAGGACGGATGTTCTTAAGGAGGGGAGAATGTTACACCTTGTGTATTCGGTGTTATCATGTTGTAAAGGGTCTAATTCGATAGGAAGATAATTTCTATAAGATATTTAAATGATGCGATATTTATACGTTAAGATTGGAAGTCACTCGAGTTGTGATTAAAAATTCGACAAAGATCATTGCAAATTACTGGTTTTAAATTTTACAGAAATTTAGATAAAATGTTGATCAGCTTTTCTCTCAATACACTGGGAGTTATGGTGTGTTCTACCTACCTAATCGGATGTGTATGGGTCTAGTTTCCAACGCAATAAACCGTTCATTAATACGACTTTGGAGTAGAGATATATTAATATATTTGTACAGGGGTGCACACTGCTACGGGAACAATGTGCTTAGTCGGGTTTAGTTAAAAAAAATATATTTAACTCAATTTAAAACAGAAACACCTGCATTTTATCCTCTCCAAAACAGAACCTAAAACCTAGGGATTCCTCTCAAAATCCTCCCATCAATCTAGCCAATCATAACAACTATTTAGTCATCCTCAAGTGGGAGAACACCATGGTAACTTCGGAATCGTGAATTCTTTTGTGTTTTACTTTTTGTAGGAAGACTCCGCCTTGAAGTAATCTCGAATTTAAAGTAATTCTGGTCACATAAGGTATGATTTAACTTCCTCTTTGATCTTTGTAAACTTCTACCACAAGAATTCTTAAGAAATAGTTGAAACCTCTGTGGAAATGTTCTTGATTTTTTTTTAAGAAACCTCTCTTAATATGACTTGATTGTTGGGGCTGTTCTATATGGTCTTATTGTGTTGTATGCATCTGTGAAGACATGGATATAATTGTGTCGATGAAGAGAAGTAGTAAAGTAAAAATTTGGTGGTGTGTTGGGGGAAAATTAACTACAAAAGAGTCTACAAATTCATGCTCGCAAGTTGTTCGCTTAAATGTCTAAATGAAGAGTTATATAAGATATGAGTTTGAATTTGACATTGAATGTTTCGTATTATGTAGTAAATCATTCCTAAAAATTTTGAGGTCTCGTAAACCATATATAACTCCATCGACAAGGTTTGTAGGGCTTTTTCTATACTTTTCGGCATGACTAAAATTCGAATGAACGTTTATCGAATTGTTTTGTCGGATTCGAGTTATTTCACCATCACCTTATAAAGATGCTTATACCTGATTCTTTCTCATAGATTGCTTACTTTAGAGAATATCTATGAATTCTCGGTTTTCCTTGTTCCATGCTTAAGAAGAACTAGAGCTTTTTTACTTGTTCTCTTATCGACATTCATATAAATCATGAATAAGTAACACTTACTTCAAAGATACTTATAATACATAACTCTCATTTTCTTAGTACTTGTTGACTCGTAGTTAAAAATTAAATATTTTACTGACAACCATGATAGTCGGGGCATAATGATGATATGCCACTTTGACTCTTCTTAGAATATGTCTTTAAAGGTAAGTTTCTCATTGCACCTCTATATTTCATGATTTATTATATGTATGTATTTAATTTCATTACTGAGCCGCACTATAGACAGCCAGGTATGTCATCTATTATGTAACCACTGATCAGTTGGGAATACCGAGCTTCACATGGCTGGACACGATTCTACCAAGCCTTTATTATAGCCGGGCATGTTGTGGATATTATATCTCCACAAAGGGATTTATTATTATATAATGTGATATATTATAGGTAGCGATAGTGAGTGACGATTCCACGAGCGTACATTTATATCCATGTTGAATTTAGTTTTCTACCGAGGCTATTTTCAGAATTCAGATTGTCTCTATATCTCTTTTCTTGTTAATTACATTTTTCATGTTACACTTGTCGCCCTACATATTTAGTACACATTTTGCATTGATGCCTTTTTAAGCACTATGTTCATGCCCACAGGTTCGGAAAGACAGAGCGGTGTGCCTCCCCAGTAGGACCCCAAGACCAGCGTTGCATTTCACACTCCACTTCTTCGGAGTTGCTGACTTTGAGTCCATAGGTACTATTATAGATGTATATGTGTAGTTTAGGGCATGTCGGGGGCTTTGTCCTGCCTTGTTGAGATCGTCTTACACTCTTAGAGGCTTGCAGACTGATATATATATATATATATATATATATATATATATATATATATATATATATATATATATATATATATATATATATTTTGTATGGACCTATCGGCCTTCTAGATAGCTGTTATACTATTGTTGCAGCATTGTTGGCCTAGGTTTTATATATATATGGGCTCTTCTGCCGGCAGGTTATTATATTTCAGATCATATCTCATGGTTGGTTTGCTCGGGCCTTTGGGCATTGGGTACCAGCCACACCATCCAAGATTGGGGTGTGACATTAAACGGCCAGATTTTTTTCTACAAAAAATGGACGGGCAGAGGAAACTTTATTTTTTGTTACAAAAAACGAATAGTTTGGATTTAATATTAATTTTTCGTTACAAAAATGGATATTTAATAATATTATGTTAATATTTACTATTAATAAATAAATTTGGTGGAAACAATTAATTGATCATTTGATCATATCCGAAGCCGAGCGAGCGAGCGACGACGACAACGCGAGGTTTGCCTTTTTCTTAACTCTTTAAGAGCTAGAAGAAGAGCGTTGTATATATACCTATCAAAAGTCTTTTCCTCCTCTAATATGGGATAATGTCCATTTGTCAAGGAGGGAAACTCAAATATTTCAATTTTTCCTTGATTTCCCATTCACCCTCTTTTAAGCTAAAATAAGCTCTAAACAACTCAAGAATCCCCCACATGAATGGAGAATGGCTATATCATGAAAATATGCATGAAAAGTATGTGATTCGCAAGCAAAGATTAATCGCATCTATATAAGCAGGTTTCCCTTTGAACTTTCCGTAGTGAACTTATGTCGGATATACTCGATCAATTGGTAGATTTGATATCTTTGGACTGTTGAACCTTAGAGTATACCTTTACAACCATAAGTCACACAGTCAACCCTTAACCACATTTGGCTCCCATTGTTGTGTTCGTTTTAGCCATGAACACATATCTGGTATGCAAATTAAAACGGGCATATTTTCTGTTACAAAAAATGGTCGGGCAGAGGAAACTTTATTTCCCATTTCAAAAACGGATATTTGGATTTAATATTAATTTTTCGTTACAAAAATAGATATTTAATAATATTACGCTAATTTACTATTAATAAATGAATTTCGTCAAAAAAATTAATCAATCAATTGATCATTTGACCAAATCCAAATTCGAATCCGAAGCAGAACCCGAGCGAACGGCGACGATAATGATGCGAGGCTTGCCTTCTTATTAAATCTTTAAGAGCTAAAAAAAGAGCAATTGTATATATACCCATCAAAAGTCTTTTCATCCTCCAATATGGAAAAATGTCCCTTTGTCAAGGAAGGAAACTGTGACGACCCAAAGGGGTCATCACCGGATTTCTCCCTTTTTCCGTGCTTCCGAGGCCTTGAAAACCTCGCTTTTAGTTGCCTTGATTTGTGTGCGCAGTCCGGGCGCGTAGCCGGAAAACTTTATGTTGAAAAATATGAATTATGTGATAAATTTGATGAATTTTGATATTAATATTGTTAAAGTTGACTTTGGTCAACATTTTGGCTAAACAGACCCAGACCTGTGATGTGGCAGTGCTGGAGGGTCCGTAAAAAAATATGGGACTTGGGCGTATTCCTGAAATCGAAATCTAAGGTCCCGAGACGGAGAAATGAATTTTTGAAAGAAATTGTTTTTCTGAAAATGATATGAAAATTTGAAATGAAGATGAGTTAGAAAATATAGGTATCGGGCTCGTATTTTGGTTGCGGCGCTCGGTACAGGTCTTAAATATGTGTTAAGCGCTTTTTGTGAAATTTGGTCGAAATCGGACGTCGTTTGACGTGTTTCAGACCTAAATATCTAAAGTTAGAAGTTTAAGAAGTTTGAAATGAAAATGATGATTTTGAGGCTTGATTCGTTGATTTTTATGTTATTTTAGCGATTTGATCGCTCGAGTAAGTTCGTAGAATATTATTGAGTTAGTGTATATGTTTGGTTAGGAGTCGTGAGGTCTCGAAAGTGATCCGGAGGTGGTTCGAGGTGATTTTGCACTTAGAAAACATAGCAGATTTTCTGCAATTTTGACTCAGTGAATCCCTTCTTCGCGTTCGCACTCCAGTCCCGCGTTCACATAGCTTCAGTGATTTCCTTCATCGCGATCGCGATGAAGTCCTCGCGTTTGCATAGCATAAGTTGACCCTGGGGGAGGGGGGGACCTCCCTCTTCGCGTTCGCATTCAACCCACGTGGACGCAGAGCCTTAAATTTCACGTCATCGTGTTTGCGTGACTTCCACGCATTCGCGTAGAACAAACTTCAGGCCCCAACCACTTAACTCTACGCATTCGCATTCCTATGTCGCGAACGCGGTGCCTGCCAGTCCCCCTTCTTCGCGAACGCATAGGGCATTTTGCCCAGCGATTTTTTTTAAAGTTTAAAAGAGTAGCCATTATGGGATTTCTTCATTTTTGCACACGAGCTCTCCTCCCTAGCACCCCATAGACGAATTTTGAAGGCCTTTTCCTCCATAGCTTCTTAGGTAAGTGTTCTTAACTTCATTCTCTCTTAATTTCTTCAACTTATGACTAGATTGTAGGCCTAAAACATTAATTCAAAGTAGAAATTAGGACTTTTTGGTAGAGTTAGGGTTTTGAGAATTTTGGGTGATTCAACCTTAATTTGTGGTCGAATCTTGAAATAAATTATATATTTGAACTCGTGGGATTATGGGTGAGCGGGTTTTGGTCAGAGCCTCGAGTTTGGACCTTGTGTGCCCGTGGTCGGACTTTGGCATTTTTGGAAGAATGCTAGGGACTTCATTTCTAGGCTATGGGATTATGTTTTTGAGCCTGTATTAATATTATTGAATTAATTATGCCTAGATACCATTGTTTCGGAGTTGGATTGTAGAGGAAAGAGGTATTAGAGAGTTGATTGCTATTTTTGGACCGAGGTAAGTGTTTTTTCTAACTCTGGCTTGAGGGAATAGGATTAGGATATTATTTGATAATTTCTAAATGTGAAGTACGGTGTATAGGTATGGTGACGAGTATCTATGCACCGGAGTCTAGCATGACCGTGACTCTTAGTTGTGTTTATTCGGATCTTTGTGATACCTCTTCCTGGTTTTAATAATAAGTTTCATATAATGTAAAAAGTTTGAGGAAGAACTATGATTGGTACAATATTGGAGCGTTGGCTTGAACGGGAATATGATAATTGAGAAATAAGTGACCAAAAGAGAAAGTGTTGTAATTACTCCCTTCCCGGGACGTGCAGTTTATTATTTTTATTACTCCCTTGCCGGGATTTTAGTATTAATTATATTCTCCCTTGTCGGGACATTTGAGCTGTTAGTTGTACCCTTGCCGGGACTTATCTGTGTTTGCTCTCCCTTGCCGGGATGTTTAATATTGCTTGTTTATCTCCCTCGCCCTAATTTGTTGTGACAGTTGATTTGGAGAAGAAGAGTGATTATGCACGAAGGGTCATTCCGTGCCACATTTTTGATATCTATGCACGAAGGGTCATTCCGTTCCATATTACGATAATTATGCACGAAGGGTCAATCCGTGCCATGTTTTGAATAATTGAGCACGAAGGGTCATTCCGTGCCTTGATATGAGAGTTATATGAGGAAAGCACGAAGGGTAATGCCGTGCACTTTATTAGACGGTTTTGGGTGAGAATGAGAGTAAAAGCACGAAGGTTGGTGCCGTGCAGTTGATGATTTGTCTGTTCTCCTTAATTAAAGTTATTGTTCAGTTCCTTTTTCCTTATCTGTTGATTTATTACTTGAATTGTTACATCCCCACAGCATGCTCCCCTTCCTCCTAACTGTTAAATTTCTATACTTTTCCTGTTATTGCATATATATATATATTGAACTGCACAGCTTGATTTATTAGTCATGTCTAGCCCCGTCACTACTTCATCGGGGTTAGGCCAGGTACTTACCAGCACATGGGGTTGGTTGTGCTGATACTACACTCTGCACTTATGTGCAGATACCGGGGCATCTTACGAAGCGTAGCAGTAGTCGGGGAGCTATCCTTCAGTCCAGAGACTTTGCGAGGTAGCCTAGCTGACATCCACAGGCCGAAGTCCCTTTCTCTTTATTAGTTTGTTTTCTTTGTATCGAGACAAACACTGATGTATATCATTCAGACTTTTGTTTTGGTACTCTATAGTAGTTCGTGAGTAGTGGCACCAGACTCTGGGTAGAGGTGTATTTAGACTTCCGCATTTTTATTTCAGTTATATAAGTTTAAAGACTTATGCTTTATTTAATTGTTTTGTTTTATCTATATTATTGCGAATGTTAATTAAAAAGGTTTAAGGGTTGGCTTGCCTAGCTTCTAATAGTAGGCGCCATCACGACTCCCGATGGTGGAAAATCCGAGTCGTGACAGAAACTCAAATATTTCATTTTTCCTCTATTTCTCATTCACCATTTTTTAAGCTAAAATAAGCTTAAAAACTCAATAATCCCCCACATGAATTAGTAATGTCTATATCACGGAAATATGTATGAAAACTGTGTGATTCACAAGCAAGGATTAATCGTATCTGGATACGTTGGTATCCCTTTGAACTTTCCGTAGTGAACTCATGTCGGAGATACTCGGTAAATCGGTAGATTTGATATCTTTGAACCATCAAACTTTTATGTATACCTAGACAACCATAAGTCACAGAATCAATCCTTAATCGTCTTTGGTTCACATTGTTGTGTTCGTTTCAGCGATGAACACCGCCTGATTTCGTAAGTGCGTAGAGAACTGGGTTTACAAAATTCTCCTTGAAGTGGCTAACACTTCACTCTTACATAGGTGATTCTTAAACTTGTCATCCTGTAGATACACTATTTGATATACCGCATATCAAATTTAGAAATTATTAAAAAGTCTTAATGCTTTATTCTTGGTACTGTATATTATCTCATCACTATAATGGACCAAAATTTTAGTTGACAATGTTGAACCGTCATTAGTGACTTTGTTTGATCTCCTTGAACTTAGATCTTAGGATCTCCAGTCTTCTAGGTAAAGTTACTGTCACAATGACTTGTTCTCGGCCATAGTCTTATTCCCCTCGATGATTTCTCAACTACCTCTCTAGTTAGGCCATTTGTAAATGTACCCGACACTTTATCACTTGACTTTACATAGTCAGTCGTGATAATTCCTCTAGAGAGTAATTTCCTAACTGTTTTATGTCTTCGTCGTATTTGACGAGATTTACCGTTATACATAATGCTCCCAACCCTTCCAATTGTCGCTTGACTATCGCAATGTTTGCATATTGGTGCCAATTGTTTGAGCCAATGTGAAATGTCTTCCAAGAAATTTTGGAGTCATTCAGATTCTTCACCGGATTTATCTAAGGCTATGAACTCAGTCTCCATTGTAGAGCGGGAAATACAAGTTTGGTTAGACGACTTCAAAGATATTGCTCCACCAATAGAGAATACATATCCACTTGTGGACTTAGAATCAGTTGAATTGGTGATCCAATTTGCATTACAGTATCCCTCAATCACCGCGGGATGTTTATTGTAGTGCAAAATAAAGTCCCGGGTATGGTTTAAATACTCCAGAACTCGTTTTATTGCCATCCAATGAGATTGACCTGTATTACTCGTTTATCGACTCAATTTACTTATAGTACAAACTATATCTGGTTGTGTACAGTTCATGATATACATTAAACATCCCAACACATGAGCATAATCCAATTATGATATGTTTTGGCCTTTGTTCTTTGTTAGTGCAAGATTCATGTCAGTTGGAGTCTTTGCAACTTTAAAATCTAAGTGCTTGAAATTTTCAAGTACTATATTAATATAATGAGATTGTGACAATGCCAGACCTTGAAGAGTCTTATGGATCTTAATACACAAAATTAAATCAACAACTCACAAGTCCTTCATATCAAACTTTCTAGTTAGCATACGCTTAGTAGCATTTATGTTGGCATTGTAATTACTCATTATCAACATATAATTCATATACAAGCAATCAATTACTATGTGATTTAGAACATTTTTAATGTACACACATTGATCACATTCATTTATCCTAAAATCATTTGACAATATTGTTTGGTCAAATTTCGCATGCCATTGTTTGGGTGCTTGTTTTAGTTCGTAAAGGGACTTAACAAGTTTACATACTTTCTTTACTTTAACTGGAACCACAAACCCTTCAAGTTGTTCCATGTAAATTTCTTCCTCAAAATCTCCATTTAAGAAGGCCGTCTTAATGTCTATTTGATTAATTTCAAGATCATAAACAACAACTAATGCTACTAACATTGGTATGTACGTAATTCTTGTAACTGGAGAGCATATATATCAAAATAGTCAAGACCTTGTGACGACCCAGCCGGTCTTCTTAAGAATTAATGCCCCGATTCTCTATTAACTACTTTCCCCAAGTTTATTTCTGCTAATTTGATTTACCGGGACATTCGGTTTTGAGTTTCGGAGAGTTTTAGGACACTTAGTCCTTAAATGAGAGCTTAAGTGTTGGAAAGTTGTCCGTATTGGAACAATGTGAAGACGGCCTTGGAATGGAAATGTGATGGTTCTGTTAGCTCCGTTAGGTGATTTCGGTGATGGGAGCGTGTTTGGAATGTGTTTTGGAGGTTCGTAGCTAATTTAGCCTCGAAATGCCAAAGTTTGAATTTTTAAAGTTTCCGGTCAGACAGTGAGATTTTTATTCGAGGGTCGGAATGGAATTCAGAAGTTGCAGTAGTTCCGTCATGTCATTTGGGATGTGTGTGTGAAATTCCAGGTCATTCGGACGTGGTTCAGTTGGGTTTTTGATCGAAAGCGTATTTTGAGGAAAATTGGAGTTCTTAGGCTTAAATCCTTGATTAATTCGAGTTTTCGTCGTTTTTTTGGGTGGTTTAAGGATTGGTATAAGTTTCAATAAGGTTTTAGGATATGTTGGTGCATTTGGTCGAGGTCCCGGAGGCCTTGGGTGAGTTTCAGGTGGTCAATCGGATCATTTGAGAGTTCAGAAAATTGCAGATTTGGAGTTCCAACAGTTGCAGACATTTTGGTCTTCACATTCGTGAGAGGACCCTCGCGTTCGCGAAGAGTCTACTGAGGGAGGTGGAAGTTTGTCCTACACATTCGCATGAAGGGTGTCACATTCGCGAAGTTGTGCATCGCGTTCGCGAGGAGGCCTTCGTGATCGCGTAGAGTAAGTGGGGTCAGGAGGGTTTCAAGTCTTTTGCCCATTGCATTCGCGAAAGGGAGGACGCGTTCGTGAAGTGTAAGGTCGAGGAAGTATCGCGTTTGCATTATTCATGTCGCGTTCGCGGAGGGGAAAATCTGGTCAAAGTAAGTTGTTCTTCGCGAACGTGATGGTTTGACCGCGTTCGCGATGAGGGAATTTAAACACTTGGGCAGAATGTTTAAAAGGAGTTATTTCGCAAATTTTTGCCTAGTTTCCTCCATTGTTAGACAATTTTGAAGCTTATTGAACTGGGTTGAAGAAGGATTCAAGGGGAATCACTTGGAGGTAACATTTTTGACATCATAACTCGTTTTAATGTTATTAAAGACCTACTTAGTAGTGAGAAATTTGGGAAAAAAGGGATAATTAGGGCTGAGTTTAAGAGACCTTTAATTGAGGATTTGAGGGCTCAATTGGACTCCGATTTTGGTGTTCTTGTTATGTATATATTCTTCAGAGTATGAGGTTTCTGAAAATATAAATTTCACCCAATTCCGAGATGTTGGCTTGAGAGCCATTTTTGTTATTATACCTAATTTCGCGTCTTAGCTTTGAATTAAATCTTAGAATCAGTAGCTTGAGATGTAATTTGCAATATGTAATTGAATTTAATAGATTTAGGTCATTTGGAGTCGGATACCCGTGGCAAATGCGTGGTTTTGAGTTGATTTGGAGCCGATTCCAGGTAAATGGCTTGTCTAACCTTGTGTGGGGGACCTTTCCCTTAGGACATGATATTTGGTAATTGAATGCCTTATACGTGAGGTGATGAGAGCATACTTATGCTAATTGTTGAAAATCCGTTTTTACTTTAAGTATTTAAACTGAGTTTCTTTCTTACCTGCTTTATTCTACTTGCAAATATAACCTGTGTTAGTTTAGAAAAGTATGCTTAGTTGACCTAAACTGCCTATTTGCTTAAATTGTTTTGGTTGCATTACGTGAAGCATGTTAGGGTAGAACTACCTGTTGACTTGATATTGAGCTCCATTTCTGAATATCTTCTTGTTGTTGCTATGTATTTATATTGGGACTACGAATGTGGGATTCTAGTAGCTCCCCCTTGTTTGTTTACTTTGGGACTACGGGTTAGATTCCTGGTAGATCACCCTACACATTTACTTTGTGATTACGGATCGAATTTTGGTAGATCCCCACGCATTGATAGGGACGGTATCCAGGGAGATCCTTCGAATATATACATATGACAGACTACTGGACGATATCCCCGGAGATTCTCTGGACAGTTAATGAAAGGGACTACGGGACGGTATCCTGGGAGATCCTCGTGGTTACTATTGGTATTGAGCTGGTTTTACTCTGTGTTACTCTATTCCTTGTGTATTTGTTGTTGCCTTGTATAACCTATTTTATTTCATTGTTGTAATCATCTATATTATCTAATTCATACTGTTGCAACTTTATATTATGTTTAATCTCAGTAGGACCCTGACCTTCCTCGTCACTACCCGACCGAGGTTAGGCTTGGCACTTATTGAGTACCGCTGTGGTGTACTCATGCCCTTTATGTGAATGTTATTCATGTGCAGATCCAGGTAACTCTACACAGGCGTATCACCCTTGAGGCGGAGAGATCTATCATAGACTTCGAGGTACATCTTCCGTATCCGCAGACCAAGGAGTCTCTATCTTATTCCATCTTTTAGCAGATAGCCTTCTTTCTTACTGTTGTTATAGACATTCCGAAGTTAGAGCATTGTACTACGTTTCTTTCAGCTTTTGTTCCCGTGACTTTTCAGGTTTTGGGATAATATTGTAGGCATATGTGATGTTGAGTTGTATATGCCGAGTGACACTTTATATACAATTTTTCTTCCAGTTGTTCAATTTTGATTATTTATTTTTGCAAGTTAGTTTGTTTTCCGCATTGTTAGGCTTAACTAGTCGTAGAGACTAGGTGCTGTCACGACGTGTTCACGGAGGAAAAACTGGGGTCGTGACAAGTTGGTATCAGAGATCTATGTTCATATGAGTCATGATACGCTCAAATTACACTTTAATAAAGAGTGTAAGGTGGTCGATGTCAAATATAATAACACAACAAGGTTGGGGTCGAATCCCATAGGGAATTGGTTTGAAAAGGTTACTCGTTCAATGTGTTGCTCGACTAAAGTCTTGTCTCTATTCAGTTAATAGTAACAAGAGAGTGGTTTGTAGTAACAAGAGTATGTAAGGAGTTTGATTAGAAGTAACAGCTAATTGAAATATTTAACGAGTGATCAATTGGATTAAGAAACCAAGGTTGTGTCCCCTTTAATGAAGTGTAATGTTTACATGTGTTAATATTATATATTTCTAATGGAGGGTTCTTTTGATATGCAAAAGATGCCTAAGATACTACCCAGTATTTCCCAATAGTTGAGTAGTATTTCCTCTTTATAATTTTCCCAAATGTAAAAGAGTTGCAATGAAGAATCATCAATGTATGCCAACTAAAACCCACTTAATCCTAAGCGATTTTATTAAATAAGGTTTAAAGCCTTGAGTCATTGATATTTACTTCTACCATATTCCATCCCACTTTTCCAAGCAAAGCAAGAATCTAATGGCTTTTGTTAATGTTTGCAACCACTAACGATAAATGAAGAATGAGAAGTAAATAAATATCAACCAACCATTATACATATATTCAATGTTAAACAACCATTAACATAACACCCATTTAGGGTCCACAACCTTAGTATTTAAAGTTAGCTACACATACTACAATACAAAAACCAACTAATATTTAGTGCCATGAATGCTTACAAAGTAGGGAATCTTCAAACAAAAGCTTCCAAAAAGAGAGAATATTTATGTCTTGGAATGTAGTGTAAAGACTAGACAAGATGAGCCCACAAAGGCTTCATAAAACTATTTATAGTGGGGCAAAATTCGGGACAGAAAATGGACAAAATTGCCCTTTCAGGTCCGATTTGCGACCGCATTCTTGTCGCAGAACAAGTATGCGTTCTACATTTTGAACATCCAGACCGCAGATTAAAACCATAGTTTACAGGTCTTCATCGCATTCCCATTATGCGGTCCACATTTGAGTTATGCGGCCGCAATTTTCATTGCATCTTCGACCTTTAGTGATATTCATGGTTAGTTTGCGGTTCATTTTGTGTCTCACATGTTGATTATGCGGTCGCATATTGAATTGCATTCTTGAATTAAAATTAAGCTCAGGACTCTGCTTCAGCCTGCAATTTGCTGTCCATTATGCGGTTCGCATGTCTGATATTCGATCGCATAGTGAGCCGCAGATTAGCATTTGTGCAACATTTTGCTCTTTTCTTGTCTTTTTACTTCCATTTCCATTTCCTTGGGTTCCCCTTCCTTATGTACTGTAGAAATAACAAAACTACATAAGTATCGGTCATAATTGCATTAAAACAACCCAAAATCTAAGCAGTTAGTATTGAAATGTGCCAAAATTCTCCGGCACATCAATACACCCAACTTAAACTCTTGCTTGTCCTCAAGCAACTAAAACATACTTAGCCTATTCTAGACTCTATTTACAAAACACAAAACAATAATGACTAAGGGTGGTGTTTATTGCTAGTACTTCAAGCATGCATCTACAATTTTTTTACCCTTGCTGAACTGATAGTATATACAAGGAAAACTAATCAACTTGTGAACTTTGAGCCTCCAACATTACGACAAAATGTTACCCTCAGCTGAGTGCAATTGCATTTGACTCAAAAGCTCAACTTTACTTTAACTCCACAGTTCATGTACCCTCACTAGAAAGAAGGTACCGAAATCACAATATTTACAAGGACAACAAAAAGGGACCATTTACAAACACACTCACTCTCAGAAATAACTTCAAGTGTTACAACATTTCATACCATAAGCTTGCCCTTATTTTAATTCACCGCTTATTCAACAATGTTCGGTTGGAGGTCTCATAAGGTCTTTTTAATCTTGTAATCTAGGTTTCGGGTAGGGGTGGATAGACATTTGGGTACAAGTGACTTCACCCTCCTTGAACACTACTCACACTTTTTCAATTGGAATACCTCTTTTTTTTTTTACTTTGCTTCTTTTCAAACCTTTATAGCCTCATTTGCGACTAGTTCCCAACATAGAACCACCTTACATACCTCTTCTAATTTGATTTAAGGCCCCATACTTTATATACATATACATACTTCTTATTTTTTTGGAGCTTGAATAATCTAAAACAAGAACTTTTAAGGTATGTGGTCCTAGCTCAATGTACCACCTTCCCAATCTCCACTGCGACACCACCCCCAACTTAGGCTTTTAGCGTCATTCTCAATGTTCAAGGAGGGACGAGTTCAAAAGAGGAGATTATTCTACCAAAAAAGGGAGAAGTTTGTAATGAGTTGGCCAAAGAAAAGGCTTACAGGCTCAAATTGGGTACTAGTGGTATTATTTATGTACAGGTCGACTTGAAAGGCTACAGAGGTTTAGCAAATCAGACAAAGAATTCCTAAGATCATTTCTCCAACAAAACATACTATCATTAGCATTGAAAGACCAATCGGGCAAGTTCTAGATGATACGAGTAAACACGAGAGTTATATCACACAGAGAACTCACACACACATGGCACATGATCTGTTTCATTCACATAATTTGACGCTTCCGAGTCAACACTTGGCAACTCAAGGTTTTCATCATAGATGCACGTATAACTATAGGTCGCCATAGAGTCACAGAGCGAGCCTCAAGTTCACAAAGTTTATCACAAAGACTAATTCCCCTAAGAAAGTTGTCAATCTATCCATAATCGGGAAAAGTCGACAAAAACAACATAAACACATTTATATTTTTTTTTATATGTGGAAGGGCATATGCTATGTATAGACACACATACTTAATACTAGGCAATTACACCAAACCGGTCAAAATGATTCATTCTATGATTCTGGTTCTACTATTACACCCTTGGAAAAGAACCGGGAAAAGAAAAACCATGGTGAATTGATTCCTAATCACTATCTACTTGCTTTTGTTGTTTTCTTATATATGGATAATGGTAAACACTAATATTAACGACACTATTATGAACACAACACTATTGTGAGCACAAAGTAAACACTAATATTAACATCATCATAAAAAACACAACTCATGTGCCGAAGTCATACGAATATATATAGAACACAAGATACGCATAAGTACATGAGTTTGATTGTTAAAAGACTGATATGCATATATACAAAGATTCCAATTCCAACTTCCAATATCACACAAAAATATCTACAATGCTACCCTCCACCCCCAACTTAAAGCATGCGTTGTCGCCAATGCATAAAAATAGAGAGATGAGTTGGAGGGGAAGCTCCCTGAGGCACACTAAGTGCTAGGAGAGTCAGTAGCTGGCTGAATGCTGGAGGGGTCACGCTCGGATGTGGAAGCTGGGACAGATGAAAGCTTGGTCTGAGAAGTGATGCACTCAGGCTGGTCCAGAGTAGGAGCCGGAGCTGGAGCTGGAGCTGGTGCTGGCAAAGGTGCTGGAGCCTGTGAACTTCTACCCTCGCCTACTGATGGCGGGGTGGCTGATGGGGCTGAAGGACTAGCTAGGTCTACTAGCGACCACTAGATCGCTATCCACATATCTACTTGCTCCGCCTTATCAACAGCAGCATCCTCATGAATAACATCCTCAACAGAGGCATTGGCAATCTGCTTTCCCTTATCCTGAGGGACTTCATCACTCGAGTACCCCGAACTCTCCTCATCCTCCTCATCCTCCGATTTATTAGAACCTCTGGTTTCCTCCTCAGAAGGGATCACAATGGGAGCTGGAGGAGCTTTAGGTTGGGAAGCTCTGGGAGTAGGAAGGACATGCTCAGTCATCAATGAAGAAAAATCAAGACCCAAATCCGAAGGTGCTGTACCTGTACCCGGATCATCGTCTGTGGCGAGGAGGGATGATAGATCGAATTCCAAATTCTGCATCTTTTGGAAATCAATCTTCATAAAAGAAACCTCCTTCTTGAGTTTAGGAAACCCACTCACTTTACCCCGTTCTATCTTTTACACCTACAACATAAGTTGCTACAAACGCTCCGCATATTCTGATTGCTGTTGCTGAATGGATGCCACTGAGGCTTGCATGCGAGTCAGGGTTTGCTTTATCAGGTTTGACAATGTCTTCAGAAGTTGGTCAACTTTGGCATTGGCATGATGAGCCAATAAACCATGCTTGGAGACAACAAGAATAGTCGTAGCAGGTTAGACAATGGTGGCTTGAGAAGCAGGCTGGGAGTGGAAGATGTTGCCACAGTAGCCGGAGGGACCTCCAAGATATGGGGATACTTGTCTTTCAACCCGTTCAGCCTCAATTTCTTCTCGGGCAGAAGTTTTCATTTGAAAATCACTTCCCTGTACCTTTCCCTGGACCCCTCTATTCCCCAGCAGAGGTGGAAATCATCCCCATGTTTCCTCCTTGCTTCAGCCAACAAGTCAACCTCGGGCAAGAGCACCTCCTCATCAGACTGGGAGGGGCGTGGCTCTACATATTCCGTCCTTTGTCGCTTTGACTTTGTCTTGGAGGATGACATTGTTAGGGTATGCTTTTGTTTGGGAGCCATATCTGCACAAGGGTGAAATGTGAGTGACCGCAGAAACACAGTGAAATAAAACACAAACGAAATAAAAGAAAAAGTTCAAAATGTGGCGTGCTCTGCGGTCGCAAAACCACAATGCAGACTGTAGAGTCGTCGCAAAACTGATGGCCACAAAGTGAGTTCAATCTGCGATGGGTTATGCGGTCGCATAACCACTATGTGGACCACATAACCATCGCAGACTGGACTTGCCCAAAACATGCATCTCTATATGCGATCGCATATCTCACCGCAAAGTAGAGAATACGATCATAGAATGGTCGCAGAATGGAAGGCTCATTCATTGAGATCTCTGTTTAACTCTGCAATGGGTATGCGGACTGCATTTTATTTATGCGACCGCATATCCACCGCATTGCACCATTTTCAACAGGCATTCAGGGTTTCAATTGTGCAGTCAATATGCAGACCGCATTTCAGTTCTGCGACCGCATATCGACCGCATTTCACCGTCGTCCTCAGGGACCTAGGGCATCTTTTGCGGCCAAAATGCGGACCGCATTTCAGAAATGCGGACCGCAAATGCCATCTTCAACACAGTATACCCTAGCATTCAACAATGGCGGTTATATTTTTTTGTTCTACCCCTTACCCCACATCATTTTTAGCCCAGAAGCAACTACACCAGCAAGAAAACTACACAAAATTCTAAGCTAAGTATTTGCACAGGATTAAACAAAAATGACATTTGAAACTACAATAAAAAACTGAAAACAAAATGAGGGGGAAACGGGTTGCATACCAGAAGAGTTTGAAGGATTGAATGTCACAATTTGAGTCTTGTTCAAACAGTTGCTCGTATTCCACCTCTTTCTATTTTTTTTTCTTTTTTCTCTTCGTTTGTTTTTCTGCCTTTTTCTCTCTTTTCTTTTGTTTATATTTTTTTTAAGAGAGTGAGAGACGAGTGAGAAAATTACCTGGCAAGTCTGCAGTGGACACTTCACCGCATAACACATTATGCGACTGCATATGTGTTATGCGGTGATGTTTAAGATCAAGCTGAGAGGGGAGCATCTGCGGTGCACAGTGCGGTCGCATAAGCGAAATGCAGACCGCTGATTGCACCATTCCACCACATATTGAACTCCAATTTTGGACCAACTCTCTACTTATGTTTGCGGTCAAAATGCGGTCCGCATAACAACAACGCAACCGCATTCCTGCCGCAGACTTCACCTTGTGTCTTTTCTTTAAATTTTATGCATCCCCACCAAGTGTTGAGATCTTTTGAACCCCCTGCACTCTAACACGCACTTTAAATTGCTCAAATAAATCTATCTACCAAAAATGAAAAATTCAAGGGCTTGATTTAACGTCACGTCACGACAGAATTGATGTTCCTTTGATTTCACTCAATGGTCGGGCATGGACCATCTTTGAGAGCCAGCTACTCCACCAAATGTTTTTCACAACCAGTGCCTAAATAATGCTTGATGCGTTGGCCATTTACCTTAAACGTCCGGGATCCATCTGTCGATTCTAATTCCACCGCTCCATAAGGAGAGACATTCACCACCTTGAATAGACCGGACCGTTTTGATTTAAGCTTGCCCTGAAATAATTTGAACCTCGAATTAAAGAGCAAGACCAAATCACCCACCTTAAACTCTCTTTTCAAGACCTTCTTTTCATGGACAAACTTCATACGTTCTTTGTACACAGCTGCACTTTCATAAGCATGGAATCGGAATTCCTCCATTTCATTGAGTTGTGTCAACCTCAACTTTGCAGCCTCATCCCAGTCTAAATTCAGCCTTTTCAATGCCCAGATAGCTTTGTGCTCCAATTCCACGGGTAGATGACATGCTTTACCAAAGACTAGCCGATAAGCAGAAGTACCAATAGGAGTTTTGTAGGCTGTGTGGTATGCCCACAATGCATCATCTAGCTTCCTTGACCAGTCGGTCCTGTTTGCGTGCACAGTTTTTGCTAGGATGCTCTTGATCTCCCGGTTGGAAACCTCAACTTGACCACTTGACAGCGGATGATAGGGTGTGGCCACCTTGTGCTTTACGCCATACTTCTCAAGTAGCCCCGAAAAAGCCTTGTTACATAAATGAGATCCACCGTCACTAAGAATGGCTCTAGGGGTGTCAAACTGAGTGAATATGTTCTTCTTCAAGAAGGCAGTCACACTCCTTGCCTCATTGTTTGGCAAGGAAACTGCTTCAACCCATTTGGACACATAGTCCAAAGCTACCAAGATGTTCTTCATTTCACAAGAACTTACAAAAGGACCCATGAAGTCGATCCTCCACATGTCAAAGATCTCTATCTCCATCACAAAGCGCATTGGAATTTCATGCCTCTTAAAGATTGAACCTTGTCGTTGACATTGGTCTCAAGCCCTGACCATTTGATTGGCATCATGGTAGATGAAAGGCCAATAATATCCACATTCAAGAACTTTAGCCGTCGTTCAATTTCCTCCATGATGACCCCCAACCGGTGAGTCATGGCATGCCTTGAGAATTGGCATAACCTCTTCTTCGGGAACACACCTTCTGATAACATTGTCAGCACACACACGGAACAAGTATGGTTCCTCCCAATAGTATTGCCGGCAGTCTCTCAAAAATTTCTTTCTTTGATAAGATTCCAATCCGTCCGGGATAAGGTCACTAACCAAGTAATTGGCGATATCTCCATACCAAGGAGCAAAAGTGCTAGATAATGCCAATATGTGCTCATCCGGGAATGCATCATTGATTTCAAGATCTCCCTTTGGTCTCCTTGCCTCTTCATGCCTTGACAAATGATCCACCACTTGATTTTGCATTCTTTGCGATACTTGACCTCAAACTCAAATTCTTGCAACAACAAAACCCATCGAATCGATCAAGGATTTGAGTCCTTCTTAGCCATGAGGTAGCGAAGAGCCGCATGATCAGTGTATACCACCACTTGGACCCAGAAAAATAGGCCCCGAATTTCTCAAAATCATACACAATAGCAAGAAGCTCTTGCTCAGTTACCGTGTAGTTCATTTGTGCCCCATTGAGAGTTTTACTTGCATAGTACACCGGGTGAAGAACTTTGTTGTGGCGTTGGTCAAGCATTTCTCCAATGGCTACACCACTGGTGTCACACATGAGCTCGAAGGGAAGTGACCAATCGGGCGTGACAATAATGGGTGTCGTGGTGAGCCTTTGCTTTAACTCCTCAAATCTTTAAGGCATTTCTCATCAAACACGAACTTGGCATCTTTCTCGAGGAGTTTGCACATGGGGTTAGCAATCTTGGAGAAGTCCTTGATGAACCGCCTATAAAACCCGACATGCCCTAGAAAACTTCTAATACGTTTCACAGAAGTCGGTGGAGGAAGCTTTGAAATAATCTCAATCTTTGTCCGGTCGACTTAAATACCATGCTTTGAAATTTTTTGCCCAAGCACAATGCCTTCGTCAACCATGAAGTGACACTTCTCCCAATTGAGCACAAGATTTGTTTCTTCGCATCTCTTGGGCACTTGTCTAAGGTTGTTAAGACAGTGCTCGAATGAATCACCGACCACCGAGAAATCATCCATGAAGACTTTAAGAAAATCCTCATCCATGTCTAAGAAGATGGACATCATACACCTTTGGAGGGTAGTCGGAGCATTGCACAAACCAAATGGCATCCGGCTAAAAGCAAATGTTCCATACGGGCAAGTGAAAGTAGTTTTCTCTTGGTCTTCCAAAGCGATGTTGATTTGATTTTGGCCAGAATACCTATCGAGGAAACAATAGAATGACCTCCCCGCTAGCCGATCAAGCATTTGATCAATAAAAGGCATAGGGAAGTGGTCCTTGCAAGTTGCACTGTTAAGCTTCCGATAGTCTATACAAACTCGCCATCTGGTCACTGTTCGTGTTGGAATGAGCTCATTCTTCTCATTTTTGATCACGGTCATGCCACCCTTTTTTGGCACACATTGTACTGGACTCATCCACGAACTATCTACAATGGGGTAAACTACCCCGGAATCCAACCACTTGATAATCTCCTTCTTTATGACCTCTTGCATTGATAGATTCAACCACCTTTGATGTTCCACACTTGGCTTTGTCTCGCCTCTCCAATTGGATTTTATGGTCACAAATTCCCGCGGGAATCCTATGGATGTCCGCAATAGTCCATCCAATGGCTTGCCTGTGTTCTTTCAAGAACTCCAACAATTGTTTTACCTGCACATCATTTAACAAAGACGAAACGATTACGGGTAACGTATCATTAGAGCCAAGAAATTTATACCTTAAGTGCGGCGGGAGAGGCTTGAGCTCTAGTTACGGTGGCTCAATGATTGATGGCTTGGCGGGAGGTGTGGCCCTATTCTCCAAGTCAAGAGAAATCTTTGCCAGAGTATAAGTAAGGATCCAAGACCCTCTAATGCATTTACCGACTCCATGTACCCATCCATGTCCTCACTATCAAAGTTCATCAAGATAGCCGTCAATGCCTCACCAACGCATTGCTCTTCCATTTTCAATTTGACGACATCTTCAACCTCATCAACCACATCTATCACTGAAATGCTCTCATACTCATGGGGTAATTTCATACCCTTGCTCGCTTGAAATGTGACTTCTTCATCATTCACCCGGAACTTAATTTCGTTTCGCTCCGAATCCATGAGTGCTCTTCCCGTTGTTAGGAATGGTCTCCCTAAGATGATAGGGATTTCATTATCAATAGCACAATCAAGAATTACAAAGTCGGTGGGCAAATGGAAGTCTCCAACTTTCACAATCACATCATCAACAATGCCTACCGGTCGCTTAATAGATCGATTGGCCATTTGTAACCTCATGCTTGTTGGCCTTGGCATCCCTAATCCCGCTTGCTTGTAGATGGAAAGTGGCATCAAGTTGATTCCAGCCCCATTGTCATAAAGAGCTCTTGCAAAATCACGCTCTCCGATAGTGCATGGGATAGCAAATGCTCCCGGGTCCTCTTTCTTTTGGACAGGGCTTGTGGCAATAATTGAGCTAACCAGGTGAGTCATGTTTACTACCTCATTCTTTGTGGTCCTCTTTTTTGTGATCAAATCCTTCAAATATTTGGCAAACCCCATCATTTCTTGAAAATCTTCCAAGAATGGAATGTTCACCGGCAATTGCTTAATGATATCATAGAATTTATCAAGCTTGCTATCATCAACCCTTCGAATAAGTCTCTGAGGAAAAGGCGGAGGAGGTCTAGGAATAGGAAGTGGAGCTTTTGATGTCTCCTTCTCCTTTTCCTTCACCTTTTCTTGGATCACTTCTTGCGCCTTTTCTTTTTCCGTCACCCTTTTAACTTCAACAAACCCTTGCTCCTCGGCTTCAACTTCTTGTTCGACTTCTTCCCCAACAACCTCTTGTTCAATGTCACCTTGTAAAACCTTTCCACATCTTGTAGTTATTGCCATGACGTGAGAGGTTGAGCCACCTCCACCACTCTTCGGGTTCACAATGGTATCGCTAGGAAGTTGCCCTTTTTGCTTTGGATTTTTCTCTCTTGAAAGGTATCTCATTTGCATCTCTAGCTTTTGGATAGATGCGGTGTAAGAGCCAACAACTTCGGTCATGTTTCTCATGGATGCGTCAGAATTTTCTTTGTTTTGCAACACTCTTTCAAGCATGCTTTATAACTTTGACTCACTTGACGACCCTTGACTTGCATATTGACCTTTTGGGGGGACATACGGGTTGGAGCTCCGGTTTGCAAAGTTGATTGTTGTTATTGTTCCAATTTCCTTGATGCGAGGTACCTTGATCATTTCTCCATTGTTGGTTGCCTTGCCCTTGCGGGTTTGGCCTTCATTGGCTTTGTTGCCCTTGACCATGGTAGGGTTGCCTTTGATACCCTACTTGAGGGTTGTTGATATAATTTGCTTCCTCAAAATTTTCCTCCATGTTGGGTTGGGCATCCTGCACTGCATTCACTTTCTTTGTCTGATTCTTGGTAAACATCTTTGTTACCATATTTACATTTGTAGCAAGCCTGGCAATCACTTGATCCCTCTCCTGATTTTCCTTGATCAATTTGCTCAAAGAAGGAGAGCTATATGAGATTCCTCTGGTAGTATCCCTTGAATGCTATGCTTGGTTGTGCTTTGCTATTTTTTCCAGGATTTGCGTCACTCGAGCAAATGATTTGTCCATGAAAGATCCGTCAGCTGCATTCTTGGAGATAGCTTGGTTCATAGGATCCAAACCCATGTAAAAACTTTCCAACAACATGGAATCCGGGAAACCATGGTTTGGAGACGTCACCAAGTATAATTTGAAACGATCCCATTCCTCATGCTGCTCCCCCTGTATCTGCTTGAAGAAGAAAATCTTATCCCGCAACTCAGACTTTTTGCTTTGTGGGAACCACTTGGATAGAAACGCCCGAACAAGATCGGGCCAAGAATGGATAGAGTTGGGAGGTAGATTCTGGAGACATTTCCTTGCATCCCCAGCTAGAGAATAGTTGAAGCATCTCAACCTCAGGGCATCGTCGGATACATTGTTTTGTTTGTGCATTGCACACACACCCAAGAAATTCCTAAGGTGTTGCGTTGGATCATCGTTGGTGGAATTTCTGAAGAACCCTTCTACCTTAAGCATCAGAATTAAACCGTGTTTCACCTAAAATGTTGCCACTCTAATGGCCAGAGGCACAATGGCATTGGTATCCTCAATGTTATCTTCGATGTCTGCGAAAGGATTTTCTCCTATTTCTCCCTCCATGTCATCACCATAATCCGACATGTTTTCCTATCAACACCAAGCAAAGAAAGCAAAGTGCGATGGAATAGAAATAGACGTTAAGTAAAGTACACACTAAATAGTAATTTCAAAAATGTATTCCCCGACAACGTCGCCAAAATTTGATACGCTCAAACTACACTTTAATAAAGAGTGTAAGGTGGTCGGTGTCAAATATAATAACCCAAAAAGGTTGGGGTCAAATCCCACAGGGAATAGGTGTGAAAAGGTTACTCGTTCAGTGTGTTGCTCGACTAAAGTCTTATCTCTATTCGGTTAATAGTAACAAGAGAGTGGTTTGTAGTAACAAGAGTATGTAAGGAGTTTGATTTGAAGTAACAGCTATTTGAAATATTTAACGAGTGATCAATTGGATTAATCAACCAAGGTTGTGTCGCCTTTAATGAAGTGTAATGTTTATAAGTTTTAATATGATATATTTCTAATGGAAGGTTCTTTTGATATGCAAATGATGCCTAAGATACTACCCAATATTTCCCAATAGTTGAGTAGTAATTCCTCTTTATAATTTTCCCAAATGTAAAAGAGTTGCAATGAAGAATCATCAATCTATTCCAACTAAAACCCACTTATTCCTAAGCGATTTTATTAAACAAGTTTTAAAGCCTTGAGTCATTGATATTTACTTTTACCATATTCTAACCCACTTTTCCAAGCAAAGCAAGAATTTAATGGCTTTTGTAATGTTTGCAACCACCAACGATAAATTAAGAATGAGAAGTAAATAAATATCAACAACCATTATACATATATTCAATGTTAAACACCCATTAACATAACACCCATTTAGGGTCCACAACCTTAGTATTTAAAGTTAGCTACACATACTACAATACAAAAACTAACTAATATTTAATGCCATGATTGCTTACAAAGTAGGGAATATTGAACCAAAAGCTTCCAAAAAGAGAGAATATTTATGTCTTGGAATGTAGTGTAAAGACTAGACAAGATGAGCCCACAAAGGCTTCATAAAACTATTTATAATGTGGCAAAACTCGGGACAGAAAATGGACAAAATTGCCCTTTCAGGTCCGGTTTGCGACCATATTTTTTTCACAGAACAAGTATGCGGTCCGTATTTTGAACATCCAGACCACAAATTAAAACCCTAGTTTATAGGTCTTCATCGCATTCCCATTATGCGGTCCGCATTTGAGTTATGCGACCGCAGTTTTCATCTCATCTTCGACCTACAGTGATCTTCATGGTTAGTTTGCGGTTTATTTTACGGTTCGCATGTTGATTATGCGGTCGCATATTGAACCGCATTCTTGACTTGAAATTAAGGTCAGGGCTCTACTTCAGTCTGCGATTTGGTGTCCATTATGCGGCTCGCATGTCTGATCTGCGATCGCATAGTGAGCCGCAGATCAGCATTTGTGCAAGATTTTTCTCTTTTCTTGTATTTTTGCTTCCATTTTCATGTCCTTGGGTTCCCCTTCCTTATGTACTGTAGAAATAACAAAACTACATAAGCATCAGTCATAATTGCATTAAAACAAGCCAAAATATAAGCAATTAGTATTGTAATGTGTCGAAATTCTTCGGCACATCAAATCACGGAACACAGGCCGATTTATTAGAGTCTTGATGATCGGTACGGAGACATTTGTACTTATCTAAGAGAGGCTATGTAACTGGTAGGAAAATTTTCACTTCATTTGATTTCCTTATCGTGCGATATTTTGACATCACAATTCTAAGCTTCTATCTTCTATCCTCTCATAGATGGTGATGACACGTGCTATCCGAGATGATCAGGCACTCATACCCCCTACTGCAGCCGTCAGAGGCCGAGGATGCGCACGTGGTGCAGGAGAGCACCTGTGCGGGCTGCCGCTGAGGTACCACCAGTAGATCCAGCCGGTGTCCAAGCACCCGACATGCCTACTGCCACTACTACTCTAGCCCTTCAGGAGATTTTGGCTTAGTTGATGAGTATGTACACCACCTTGGCTCGGCCAGGGTTGCTTCCACTTGCTGCAGCCATATCCCAGGCCAGGGGAGGAGCACAAACTCTCGATGCCTGCACTCCGGAGCAGCGAGTGCATGTTGAGCGGGTCCCAGAGATCATTCCAGCACCACCTGCAGTGCTAGTTCAACCCGAGGATGGGGCAGCTGCTTCAAAAGACGAGCAGCGGAGACTTGAGAGGTTCAAGAAGTATGATCCTTTGGTATTCCGTGGATTAGCATCAAACGATGCCTTGAAAGTTCTAGAGGAATGCCGCCATATTCTTCGCTCTATGGGTATAGCAGGATCTAGCAGGGGTTCCTTCACTTACTTCCATCTTTGGGGAGCCTCCTATAATTGGTGGCACACCTATGAGTTAGAAAATCCAAACAAGGCTGCTTCACTGACCCGGACCCAGTTCTCAGACATTTTCCTAGGAGAGTTTGTTGCTCAGAGCCTCATGGATGCATGGCACACAAAGTTTGAGCATTTGTGCTAGGTTGCTATGTGTAACGACCCGACCCATCGTTTTGAGCTCTAGCGCATTGTTCGATAGTTAGAGGCCATGAGCAGCTTCATTTCAGGTATTATGACTTTTACGCGCGGTCGGAATCGAATTTCAGGAATTTCAGAGTTGATTTGGAAAGAGAATTCTCATTTTGGAATCAGGATGTGAATGTTCCAATAGGTTTGTATGATGATTTTGGACTTGGGTGTATGCCTGGATCGGGTTTTGGATGAACCGTGAGTATTTTGGCGCCTATTGTGGAAGTTAGCATTTTGGAAGAAATTTCATAAGTTTGGCATGAAATGTATTTCAGTGTTATCAATGTCCGTTTGGGATTCCAAGTCTGGGAGCAGCTCCATATGGTGACTCTGGAGTTAGGAGCGCGATCGGAAGTGAATTTCGAGGTGCGGTGGTCATTTTGGAGCCATTTGGCTAAATATAGAAATTTGAAGGTTTCTAAGAAATTTGACCGGAAGTGGACTTTTTGATATTGGGATCGAAATCTGATTCCGAAAGCTGGAGTAGGTCTATAATGTCAAATATGACTCGTGTGCAAAATTTGATGTCAATCGGACATGATTTGATAGGTTTAAGCATCGAAAGTAGAAGTTGGAAGTTCTAAAGTTCATAAAGCTTGGATTGGAGGTTGATTCATGATTTTAGCATTGTTTGATGTTATTTGAGGCCTCGAGCAAGTCCGTAATGTGTTTTGGGACTGGTGGGTGTGATTGGTCGGGGTCCCGGGGGCCTCGGGTGTGTTTCGGGTTGTATTGTGCTTGTATTTGATGTTTCAACACCGTTTCTTTGGACAGAAATGGGTACCATATTAAGAAAAGGAGCTCCAAATTAAGTTTTTATTGAACCATTAGATCCGTATCGTAATTTCAGAGCCATAACTAAAAGAATCATCGAATTAGGAAGTTATGCTCATTTCCGTGTCGAGAAAGTGTTGGTTGATGTCAGAACCGCAGAAGCGAAACTTTTTTGCAGAAGCGGAAATTTTTCCGCATAAGCGAAAACTGCTGAAGGCCGAGAGATTTCTTTAAAAATCAAAGTTTGGCTCATTTTAACTTCATTTCTTCCAGCCCATTTTGGAGAAACTTTGGAGTGCCATTTTCATCACCAAGCATGAGGTAAGTGATTTCTACTAGTTTTGAGTATATACAAGGTTTATATATGGATTTACACTTGGAAAATTGTAGAAAACTTGGGGTTGGAGGGAAAACCTAGAAAATTAGTATTCTTGAAATTTGACCACGATTTTGGGTATGGAATTTAGAGAAAATCATATATTTGAGTTCGTAAGGCTATGGGTAATCTTTATATTCAAAAAATTTCTGATTCCGGGCACGTGGGCCCGAGGGCATTTTTGTCGGAGTTACGAATTGTTATAAATTGGATTATAGTGAGTAACTTAGCATATATTAATGGGTTTACATAATTATTGGCTAGTTTTGGAGCGTTGTGCATCGATTCGAGTCTTCGGAAAGGCGTGGAATGCCGGTTATTGATGTTCGGAGCAAGGTAAGTCTCCTTTCTAACCTTGTAAGAGGGAATTATCCCCATAGGTGAGCTAATTGGTTATGTGCTCCTATTTGTGGGGGCTACGTACGCACGAGGTGACGAGAGCCCGAGCGTAGCTACTATTATGCTATTATCTGAGTAGTCTAGGACCGAAAAGCATGCTATACTTGGAATATTTGTAATCTTATGGATAGTTGAATTGCTAATATCACATCGAATTAGTAAATGAATTTCTGAAAAGATCTAAATCTCTTTTTCTTAAATTGTTAAAAGAGAATTAGCTTTTCTTTGAATAATTGCTCCATGTTGACTTCTTGATCGAATGTCTCTATGTGTTTATTTTTGGAGTGGGCTGAACGCCTCGACATATTAAATAGATGCATCAATGGTTCGCGCCGTTCGACCCTCGACAGTGCACAGTTTACATTTCTGTTGGAGCGGTCCGTCGACCTCCGCATGATTTGCGCATTCTTGTATTGCTTTTCTTGAAACTTATTGAAGTTGTTGCTGCCTCTTCTGGCTTAAGAATATATGTATAATTGATGAAAAAGAATGATTTTCTATAAAAGAAAGAATTGTTTATTTTCTTCAACCCATTGAATTATAATCATGTTTATAAAAATCCACGGTTTAATATATTATGGATAAATCATTATTGGGCCATTAGTAAGTGTCAAAGTTGACCATTTCGTCTCTAATTCTTCGATATTAGACGGGATACTCATTGAGTACACGTTATTTTCGTACTCATACTACACTTCTGTACATTTTTGTTGCACAGGCATATGCATCTCTAGTGGCCTATTGGGCGTAGCAGCACGGTTGATACGGAGACTTAGGTCAGCTGCACTTCTCGAGGCGACCCGCAGCCAGCAGAGTCTCTTTCAGTTTTCTATATTTATTTTTGTCCAATATTGTATTCCGGATGACTGTTGTATTACATTATTTCTTAGAAATTGCTCATGCACTTGTGACACCAGGTTCAGGGAGGATTTTTGGATTATTAAATGTTAAATTTTTTGTTAACGTCACGCCCCAAATTGAGGGACATGACCGGCGCCCGACCGGGTAGCCCCAGTCAAGCGGACATGGGTGCCTTTCCTAACCCACGTGTTACCCCTGTATTTTTCATCATTTATTAACCAAGAGATTAACCATTTCATAATTGAAATCACTCTTTTTCGAAACATACACAACATGCTTAATTACTTAACAAATTTACAACTTACAAGGCTCGACATATATCTACATAAGTCTATAATCCCACGTTTTCTATCTACGGAGCCTCTAAGATATGACAGGGATAATACAATACTTGCCGGTAACAAGGCTCCAGCTATACCTTACACAAAACCAAAATAAGACTCCGAAATGGAAGTGGCATGAGCCACGCAGGGCCCCGAGAGGAAAGGGGCTCACCAAAATGGCCAGTGGAAGATGAAGGAGTGCTACAGCCGATGAACTGAAGTACCTGCTACGAATCCACCTACAATCATAACACGAATGTAGCGCCCCCGGCAAAAGGGACGTCAGTACACTGGAATTGTACTGGTATGTATGAACAATCTTTGTCCCAAGTAAACTCAAGCCATAAACAAGTAAGTCACGGTAATAGAAACAACAAACCAATACATAAGAGTTAACAAGTCAAGCCAACCAAGTTTTCAACACCTAACTTTGTTTCAAGTAGATCTCAAACCATATACAAGTAGAAAACAACAATAGAAGCAACAACCAACACACATGGAAAGCATAATCAAGCCAAACAAAGGGACAATCAGCGCCCCACAGATTACAAACTCTCCTGTTGTCTCCTTTCACAATTTCTCATCAATGATTTCACAATTGGTACACATATTGAGTTCAATGGCGATTTCGATCGCATACCACCCTTATTACCTCGTCCACCCTTATTACCTCGTCCACCCTTATTACCTCGGACACCCTTATCACCCCAACCCATAGTTATCATATTGTGTTACGGCGCATAACCCGATCCCACCGTACAGTTTTCAAATCATAACAATCACAACAACTACCAAGAACACTTCACAAAGATCACATCAAAAACAATAAGCAATTCGCAAAGATCACAACAACATTTCACTTAGGAGTCACAACAATGATTCGCAAGTGTTCCCATAACCATTAATACTATTTTTGTTGGATCCCACAGTTCACAAGTGTTTCACGTTACCACAATGCTTTTCAAGTCACAGCCACAACAATGCTACAAGTGTTTCCATAGCCAATGGTACCAATCCCATTATGTTCAGCAATCCAAAGCAATTCAAGTCATTTCATTAATTTCCCACAAGAAACCAAATATGTTATTACCACCATTGTTCCCAATTTTGTCATTTACAATTTCCTTTTTATCAATTGTTTTCCAACTCTTACCATATAACTTTTAACCAAACCAAATCATCACCCAGCAAAACAATCACAAGATTCTCACAACAATTCACATAGCTATCACATACCATTTATTTGCACACCAAAACAGGGCGATTTCACAAGGATAAAAGTTAGCCATACATACCTGGAGTCGGATTTCCTTTATTTTCCTTTTATCTCCTACTTCCAATTCACCCAATAATCTAGCAGCGTCAATCTAGGTCACAAGTTACACATATATCTTAGAATCGAAATTCACAATTACCATCCGAGCTTATTTGGGTTATCGAGTACCGCCCCTTACTTCTACCCATTTCCATCTTACTAAATTTCAAGTATAAAGAACATGCATGAGTGTCTAACTTCCATTTTCAAGAGTTAATGCATGAAAATCTTTCTTTCCTTTAAAATCTGAAAATCAAGGATAAAGGGTTAGGGCTTTTACCTTTAGAAATGGAGATGAAGACGCTAGCTTTAGAATTTTTCGGACCAAGCAATTTGAGGAACGATTTTTGAAGAAGATGAACTTTTCCCTCAAGAATCTCTCCTCCCTCTCTCTTATTTTGTTCAGAGAATGTGTAAAAATGATGGGTTAGGGCGTTATATTAGAAAGGGGGTCGGGTTTTAAATTTAGAAAATAGAAGCCCGGAGTGAAATCTGCGGTCGCATCTGCGATCGCAGAATTAACATGCGGTCCGCAGAATGGACCGCAAAATTGCTCCCCAAAATCTAAATGTTCTACTTCGATCTGCGATAAGAATGCGGTCCGCATTCATGTTCTGCGGTCGCATAATGCGCCGCAGAATTGACCATATTTTTAACTTTAATTTTTTTGAAAAATCTTCTGTTACACTCTGTGGTAGGAATGCGGTCCGCATTTCGATTCTGCGATCGCAGAATGGACCGCATTTTTGACATCAACTTAGACCAATTCTCTGCTTCACTCTGCGGTAGGAATGCGGTCCGCATAGCTGATCTGCGACCGCATTCTTGATCGCAGAAATGACAATTTTCTCGAAAAATTTATTCTTTTGATTTTTAAAGCTTTGATCACCACCGAGGGTCCGAACCGCAGCTCGCAAGCATGCCGCGAAGAATTCTACATATTCCTAACACAATATTCGAACCTTGACACTATGAGCTACTAGGTTTTAAGCATAATTTTTTTTTACGGGGCCTTACAGTTAATGACTTCACGGTTATTTCTGTAAATTTTATTATTCATTATTTAATGTATAAAGAAAATTGATTTTAGACAATACAAAAATTGGACTGTAATTAAGTATTTTGGTTGGCTTGCCTGACAGCGGTGTTCGGCGCCACCACCACCCTTAGTGGATTTTGGGTCCTGACAACATGGTATTTAGGTTCCCTTAGGTCTCACGAGTCATGAGCAATTCGAGTAGAGTCTCGCGGATTGGTATAGAGACGTCTGTACTTATCTTCGGGAGGCTACAGGGCTGTTAGGAGTACTTCCCTTCTTAATTCCTTATCGTGCGATTTGATTCCTGTGAGGCTTATGCCTTTATTTCTTTCCTACTTAATATTATGCGATGCGAAGCGCTTGTTATAAATCGAGAGTTGAAGAATTGTAATTGCACTACGAATGTGGTGCGGGTGTTTCTCCCTACGGGGTTATTTGAGTTATTATCATCGCCTTGTGGAAGGATATTTTGTTGTTTCGGCTCAGTAGCAGTACTTCAGAGAGCCTTGAGGCTAGGCACAGATTTCCATGATGCTTATGAGCGATTATTCCACAGTATTGTTATGATGGTAGGATGTTTGCCTGTGTGTCGAGGTAGTGAATTACATGAAGGAGGTTTACTCAGTGTACGATCTAGAGATTCAGTATTTTATTCCGGGCAGGGGAAAGGCAATCGGTCTAGAATGTTCAAGTTTGGGCTGATGAGGTATCGAGACTCGGTATTTGCTAGCGTGGTGGAAGTTTTCTTCTATGATGATGTGTTGTTGTCCTTATTGAATGTACTGGATTCGCCGGTGTTATGATCTTTTACAATTTGCCTTTAGAGCAGGATATTGCAGGTCAGTATTAGAGAAGTGACTGTTAGATGTTGCGAGGCAAGGTAGTTCAGGGCCAAATCAACATTTATTATATTGGAAGCTCGAGAGAGATGATCTCCGGCAAAATTTAAAGTTAGTAGCGATTTGTGGATTCAAGTACTACGAAGATAGATTTTATTAAGGCAACAACTGAGTAGCAAAGGAAGAGGAAAGATGTGTGGAAAGTGTCAGACGGTGGCTAAAATTCCTAGAAGGCCAGGTGTATGAAGTAAAGATCAAGTAGTTGATTAAAGAAGTGAGTTTGCCCAAAGTGGGAGAGTGGCGGAGTTACATATGGGAATTGTGGTAGCATGACTGTTCACCTTGAGGAGACTTTGGATCGATTTGGGAATTTTAGTGATTGGTGATTGGGGCCTACGGATCTAATTTGAAGTATGGGCTAATATGCAGTGAAGAGATCGGTCATGCGAATGTGGTTGGTGATTCAGAGTATATAAAAGGGGGTCTTTGCGGAAAGATTCCGAGAATTTTAGCGGTTGATTGCGCAAGGTTATGTCTATAAGAGATAAAGAATTCTACTGAATTCTAGAGTTGTGTAATAGTGGCTTTGAGCTAAGTGGGAGAGTCCCACCGCTTATGATTAGGTTGCATAATTAACCACTTGCGAGGTTTCCAGTTATTAGCATATTGACGGGTTATATTCAGCTACGGGAAAATAACATAAGTGGTGATTTGAACAAAGGAATTGTTAAAGGGTGTTATGGTTGGCCTTGTTGGCTCATGTTCAGACTTGGGGAAGGATTCAGGACTCATGGCTTGTATGGATGCGGGTTTCGAGGGGAGTGATTTTGCCGGTGCCTTGTCGAGACAGTATTCATGTGTTATAAGATTTATGGAGTTGATTATATTCGGGACCAAGTCAGAGCGGGTGGCTCTCAACAATGGGCCTAATGGATTCAAAAAGGAAGTAGAGTATAGTGAATAATGATTTCGTGCCTATAAGTATAGTTAAGAATCAAGCTTTTGCAGCAGCTTATTAGTGGAAGCCTAGAATGTTCTATGATGTTTTGACTTGTAGTGTAGCACTTTAAAGGAAAATGAGGAAGGACTTCGGATTCGCAGAAGGATTAGCAGAATTGGCATATCAGTTGAGGTTGTGAGTGTGCGCACAAGGAAGGTATGAAATGGTTCATGGGATTTGAGACAACATGGTCTCACGGTTCAAGGTCACTCAGGGTGAGTGCGGATAGAGTGTGGTAAGTTTTGAATGGAGTTATTATTGTTTCGATGGCAATCAAGGATAAATTAGATGAAGATGGATTGGCTAGCCATGGTTGAATTAGCATAATTATGGTGGCGATCAGTTCCTCCCGTGTGATTAAGTTATGCAAGTGATTTGTGACGGTGCGTATGAGGCTTGTCAGCCACCGTAATTGATATTATTCAGAAGCATTCGACGGTTATGGCTTGTTATGTGGAAGCGGATTCTGGAAGGGCTATGGTGCCTTAGACCACTACTTAGATGTTTGCATATTCTACGATTATAAGAATTTGCCTGTGTGTTTCTATGTTTCTCCTGAAGTGAGTTCAGTGAAAAGCTTTTATATGATGAAGTGTTAACCTATTAGTGGTTCCGGAGTTATGATAAGAATCATGTTCTATCGTATATTGTCATGTTGGGTGCAATTAGTAGTATGAAATTTAAGTGAGGATCAAGGTTGCAGTTTGGTGTTGACAAGGATGTCACGAACTCGGGGGAGCAAGAAGGGAGTTTCGATGTTTAAAGTAAGAAGGTATTGTCATCAGTGTCAACTGAGATCAGTGTTTTGTGAAAAGGACTTTGCACCCTGGTTAAGGATTCTTGATCGTTTTTTAGCCCTTAGTACGGCCGGTGGTTTGGATGTATGGACCTGTTATGTGTTTCGAAAGGTTGTGAGAGCATGTCCCACAGGAAGATTGTATAAGTGTGGCATGTAGTCACTCGATTGATTTAAGATCTAAACCAAGTATGATGATTGTGGTAATATCATTAATTTGACAATTTACGCTTGGAGGGCACTCTGTTTATTGGGTTATGGACTGTGGAGGTTCGCTCCGGTTACAATGGTTGTTCTTATGTATTATGATAAAAAGGGGAGTTACTATGGACATTTGAAAGGTTATTAACCTAGTTGGTGCAATCAGAAATCGGCTTAAGATTCGTGGATGGATTTAAATGTGAACATGGGCTTTATAGCAGGACAAATGTGATCATATCAGCAATGCGCTCTTTATGGAAGAGTAGTCGCAGTGTTATTTCATTGTAAGATATTTCATATAATGATGTATTGCGACGTATGAATTCTGAGATGGCTTGGTGAATTTCTTATGTGTTGAGGTTCCGCATAGAGATGAGGTTATATGAGCAGGATGGCTCTTGAGATTCAGATCGTGTATCGCACCTCAGTTGTGCAAGAGTTGTGGATTATAGTGTTATATGTCTCCCCAGTGAATGGTATTATACACTTAGAGTGTTTACGACTTATGTTCGGTATATTTTTGTAATGAGGAATTTAGCTCAATGTACTTCTCCTTGTGTAGGTTCCATGTGTGGATCGGGTGGCACGCCGCCACTGGTATGTTATTTGGATCGGGTGGCACGCCGCCATGGTTATGTTATGTGGATCGGGTGGCACGCCGCCATAGTTACGTTTCTCGGATCGGGTTGCGTGCCTTAATAATGTGATGTTCAATACAGTTCCCCATATCTATTTATTGAGTTTTGTTTCCTATTTTCCGAAGGAAATTCATATTAGTTGTGCACCCGCGTCGCATGTATGATTCGCGAGCGGGTTAATTGAAATTCCTTTTTCAGAGATTATTTTCCTTTTTATCGCATTCTAATCGGTAGCCTATTGGCATATGGTTGAATCATATGAGACTTTTGGTCATATCGGGTGGCTTATTGCCTGAGCAGTTTATACTGGGTGATACGAGATTGTTGGATTTAGGATCAGTGCAATTTGATTACAAGAAATATATTAAGGAGCAAAGATTATTATTTGGTTCAGAATGAGGTAATGTTTCTTGTCTGAAGTATAGACTCAATGATTGGTTGAATCGACAGTTGATTATGAATTTCTGTATATCTCTTCCATTGTGGCGTTATTTTGAAGGTTAGAGTAAGACATTTGTATGTCATGAGGTGCAATGGGAGCATCAGATTAGTAGCATTTCAACTAAGTTGATCAGAAAATGTTATTGTGGTCCGGTGAGTAAAGTGATGCAAGGAGTAAATTCAGCTAAGGTATGCAGTCATATTTGGGTATAGCGTGTAGTGATTGATATGGTGATCGTATGTTGGAAACAGGTCGGGCATAGAATTTCGGATGTTGGAATTGGGCTCTAAGGCATATTTGCTTGAATAAAAGGGAATATCTTCAGAACTAATCGAGCTAATGTGCTCAACTGAGTTGTGGTAGCACGGGAAGGTTCATGAGAAGTTAAACAATGATTTTAGACTACTTCAGTGTAGTCCTCAGCACGTTTGAGGACGAACGTATGTTTAAGTGGGAGAGAATGTAATGACCCGACCGGTTGTTTTGAGCTCTAGCGCATCGTTCAGTAGTTAGAGGCCATGAGCAGCTTCATTTCAGGTATTATGATTTGTACGCGCGGTCGGAATCGAATTTCAGGAAGTTCGGAGTTGATTTGGAAAGTCATTTCAGAAGCTTAAAGTTGAAAGAATTCACTAAGATTGGATTTTTAAGTAAACGCCCTCAGAATCGGGATGTTAAGGTTCCAACAGGTTCGTATGATAAATTCAGACTAGGGCGTATGCCTGGATCGGGTTTTGGATGATCCGGGAGTGTTTTGGCGCCTATTTTGGAAGTTAGCATTTTGGAAGAAATTTCATAAGTTTGGCTTGAAATGCATTTCAGTGTTATCGATATCCGTTTGCGATTCCGAGTGTGGGAGCAACTGCATATGGTGATTATGGAGTTGGAAGCGCGATCGGAAGTGAATTTCGAGGTGCGTAGGTTATTTTGGAGCCATTTGGCTAAAGACAGAAATTTGAAGGTTTTTGAGAAGTTTGACCGGAAGTGGACTTTTTGATATCGGGATCGGAATCTGATTACGAAAGCTGGAGTAGGTCTGTAATGTCAAATATGAATTTTATGCAAAATTTGAGGTCAATCGGACATGATTTGATAGGTTTAAGCATCGAAAGTAGAAGTTGAAAGTTTTAAAGTTCATAAAGCTTGGATTGGAGGTTGATTCATGATTTTAGCATTGTTTGATGTGATTTGAGGTCTCGAGCAAGTCCGTAATGTGTTTTGTGACTGGTGGGTGTGACTGTCAGGGTCCTGGGGGCCTCGAGTTTGTTTCGGGTTGTATTGCACTCTTATTTGATGTTTCAACGCCATTTCTTTTGACATAAAGGGGTACCATATTAAGCAAATGAGCTCCAAATTAAGTTTTTATTGAACCATTAGATTTGTGTCTTAATTTCGGAGCCATAGCAAAAAGAATTATCAAATTTGGACATCGTATGAGGAAGTTATGCTCATTTCCGTGTCAAGAAAGTGTTGGTTGCTGTCAGAACCGCAGAAGCTGAAATTTTCAGCAGAAACGAAAATTTTTCCGCAGAAGCGAAAACTGCTGGAGGCAGAGAGATTTCTTTAAAAATCGAAATTTGGCTCATTTTCACTTCATTTCTTCCATGGGAGCCGATTTTGGAGCAACTTTGGAGTGTCATTTTCATCACCAAGCATGAGGTAAGTGATTTCTACTAGTTTTGAGTATATACAAGGTTTATATATGGATTTAGACTTGGAAAATTATAGAAAACTTGGGGTTTGAGGGAAAATCTAGAAAATTAGTATTCTTGGAATTTGACCACAATTTTGGGTATGGAATTTAGAGAAAATCATATATTTGAGTTCGTGGGGTTATGGGTAATCTTTATCTTCGAAAAATTTCGGATTCTGGGCACGTGGGCTCGAGGGCATTTTTGCCAACTTTTCTATCGGGGTTACAAATTGTTATAAATTGGATTATAATGAGTACCTTAGCATATATTAATGGATTTACATAATTATTGGCTAGTTTTGGAGCGTTGTGCATCGATTCGAGTCTTCGGAAAGGCGTGGAATGCCGGTTATGGATCTTCGAAGAGAGGTGAGTCTCCTTTCTAACCTTGTAAGAGGGAATTGTCCCCATAGGTGAGTTAATTGGTTATGTGCTCCTATTTTTTGGGGGCTACGTACGTATGAGGTGATGAGAGACCGTGTGTAGCTACTATTATGCTATTGTCCGGGTAGTTTAGGACCCTAAAGCATGCTATACTTGGAATATTTGTAATCTTATGGATAGTTGAATTGCTAAAATCACATCGAAATAGTAAATGAATTTCTAAAAAGATCTAAACCTCTTTTTCTTAAATTGTTAAAAGAGAATTAGCTTTTCTTTGAATAATTGCTCCATGTTGACTTCTTGACCGAATGTCTCTATGTGTTTATTTTTGGAGCGGGCCGAACGTCACGGCAGATTAAATAGATGCATCTATGGTTCACGCCGTTCGACCCTCGGCCGTGCATAGTTTACATTTCTATTGGAGCGGGTCGTCAACCTCGGCATGATTTGCGCATGCTTGTATTGCTTGCCTTGAAATTTATTGAAGTTGTTGATGCCTCTTCTGGCTTAAGAATATATGTATAAACGATGAAAAAGAATGATTTCTATAAGAGAAAGAATTGTTTATTTGCTTCAACCCATTGAATCATAATCATATTTATAAAAATCAACGGTTTAATATATTATGGATAAATCATTATTGGACCATTAGTAAGTGTCAAAGTTGACCATTTCGTCTCTACTTCTTTGTGATTAGACGGGATACTCATTGAGTACACGTTGTTTTCATACTCATACTAGACTCCTGTGCATTTTTGTTGCATAGGCATATGCATCTCTAGTAGCCTATTGGGCGTAGCAGCACGGTTAATACGGAGACTTAGGTGAGCTGCATTTCTTGGGGCGACCCGCAGCCAGTAGAGTCTCTTTCAGTTTTCTATATTTATTTCTGTCCAATATTGTATTCCAGACGATTGTTGTATTATATTATTTCTTAGAAATTGTTCATTCACTTGTGACACCGGGTTCTAGGAGGATTTTTGGATTATTAAATCTTAAGTTTTTTGTTAATGACTTCGCGGTTATTTTTGTAAATTTTATTATTCGTTAGTTAATGTATAAAGAAAAATAATTTTAGACAATACAAAAATTGGAATGTAATTAAGTATTTTGGTTGGCTTGCCTGACAGCGCTGTCCGGTGCCACCATGACCCTTATTGGATTTTGGGTCGTGACACTGTGACTGTTTCAGAATATGCTATCCATTTTACCAGATTGGCTAGGCATTCACAAGCCTTGGTTGCTACTGTCCGCGAGAGGATTCGCTGGTTCATTGAGGGTCTTATCCCACCCATCAAATCTACCATGGCTCGAGAGTTTGAGATAGACATTCATTATCAGCACGTGGTAAGCATTGCTAGGAGGATTGAGGGTATGCTCGCTATGGAGAGAGAGGAGATGGAGGCTAAGAGGTCTCAAGAGTCGGGCCATTACTCAGGTGCCCATACCCCAGCGGCAGGTCATCATGGTCGGGGATAAATGAGTCACCCAATTCATTAAGCTCTTCCAGCAGCCAGCAGTGCTCCAGATCCTTCTAGACCTCAGGAGCCTTAGTATGCACCTCCAGTTTCTAGAGCGCCTCTTGCGCGGGGTGCTTTCAGAGGTCAGTCCAGCAGACCTGGCCATAGCCAGTCACAGCCACCACGTCCTCTCAAAGCTTGTTTTGAGTATGGTGACACACACCATATGGTTAGGTATTGCCCCAAACTTGGGAGGGGTGCAACTTCACAGACTTCTCAGTCACAGCTTGCCCTGCAGAGTTCACAAGCTATGGTTACAGCTCTAGTTGCTGCCCCGCCCACTCAACCAGCTAGAGGAGGAGGCCGGGGATGTAGAGGTTGCCCTCGAGGAAGAGGCCAGGCCAGATACTATGCCCTTCTTGCTAGTGCCGGGGTTGTTGCCTCCGATTCTGTCATCACAGGTATTATATTGGTTTGTCACAGAGATGCATCAGTTCTATTCTATCCAAGCTCTAGTTACTCTTATGTGTCTTCTTATTTTGCTTGGCATTTGGGTATACCTCGAGATTCCTTGAGTTCTCCTGTGTATGTTTCTACTCTTGTTGGGGATTCTCTTGTTATGAACCGCATTTATCAGTCATGTTTGGTTACTATTCATGGTTTTGAGACCAGAGCAGATTTATTGCTACTCAGCATGGTTGATTTTGACATTATTTTAGGCATGGACTAGTTGTCGCCCCATTATGCTATTCTTGATTGTCACACCAAGATCATGACGGTGGCTATGCTAGGTGTACCGCGTGTTGAGTGGAGTGGTACTTTAGATCACACTCCTTAAAGCTCAGTGTATGGTTGAGAAGGGGTATGACACGTATTTAGCATATGTGAGAGATGTCAGTATTGATACCCCTTCTGTTGATTCAATCCCAGTGGTACGGGATTATACCGATGTGTTTCTAGCTGATCTTCCGGGCATGATACCTAACAGAGATATTGATTTTGGCATTGATTTATTGCCAGGCACTCGGCCTATTTCTATTCCTCCGTATCGTATGGCTCCTCCTGAGTTGAAGGAGTTGAAGGATCAGTTATAGGAATTGCTTGATAAGGGTTTTACTCGACCCAGTGTTTCACCCTTGGGTGCTCCTGTCTTGTTTGTAAAAAAAAGATAGTTCTATGCATATGTGTATCGATTATCGCCAATTGAACAAGGTTACAATGAAGAATAGTTATCCTTTGCCTCGTATTGATGATCTATTTGACCATCTTCAGGGTGCTCAGGACTTTTCTAAGATTGACTTGCGCTCAGGTTACCATTAGATGAAGATTCAGGAGTCAGATATCCCGAAGACTGCCTTCAGGACTCAGCATGGTCATTATGAGTTCCTTGTTATGTCATTTGGGCTG
This sequence comes from Nicotiana glauca, assembly GCA_026770625.1. Taxonomy (NCBI): domain Eukaryota; kingdom Viridiplantae; phylum Streptophyta; class Magnoliopsida; order Solanales; family Solanaceae; genus Nicotiana; species Nicotiana glauca. The sequence continues at coordinate 8,832 of MU737452.1, read as the reverse complement.
ACCAATGCCCCAACAGCCTTTATGCATTTGATGCACAGTGTGTTCCGGTCCTATCTTGACTCGTTCATTATTATTTTTATTGATGATATTCTAGTGTATTCCCGGAGTCGGGGAGATCACGAGCAGCACCTGAGGATTGTGCTTCAGATACTGAGAGAAAAGAAGTTATATGCAAAGTTCTCAAAATGTGAGTTTTGGTTAGATTCGGTGGCATTCTTAGGACACGTGGAATCGAGTGAGGGTTTCGGGTGGATCCGAAGAAGGTAGAGGACATGCAGAGTTGGCCCAGACTGTCCTCAGCTACAGAGATTCGCTCTTCCCTTGGCTTGGCGGGATACTACCATCATTTTGTGGAGGGGTTTTCATCGATTGCAGCCTTTATGACTAGATTGACCCAGAAGGGTGCTCCATTTCAGTGGACAGAGGAGTGTGAGGCGAGCTTTCTGAAGCTCAAGATAGCTTTGACTACAGCCCAGTTTTGATATTGCCTACTCATTTGCGGTCTTATACAATCTATTGTGATGCCTCGAGGGTTAGCCTCGGAGCAGTGTTGATGAAGGACGGTAGGGTGATTGCCTACGCGTCAAGACACTTGAAGATACACGAGAAGAACTACCCTATTCACGACCTTGAGTTATCTATCAATGTTCACGCCCTGAAGATTTGGCCCCATTATTTATATGGGGTTCCCTATGAGAATTATACTGACCATCGGGGCTTGCAGCATTTGTTCAAGCAAAAGGATCTAAATTTGCACCAGAGGATGTGGTTAGAGTTACTAAAGGATTATGACATCACTATTTTGTATCACCCGGGCAAGGCCAATGTGATGGCTGACGTTTTGAGTCACCGGGCGGAGAGTTTGGGGAGTTTGGCATATTTACCAGCTTTAGAGAGGCCTATGGCGATGGATATTCATGCCTTAGCCAGTCAGTTTGTGAGATTGGATCTTTCGGAGCCCAGTCGGGTCATAGCTTGTGTGGTTTCTCGGTATTCCTTATTTGATCGTATCAGGGAGCAGCAGTATGATGTCTCGTATTTACTTGTCCTCATGGACAAGATACAGCACGGTGATGCCAAAGATGTGACTATTGGAGATGATGGGGTATTGAGGATGTAGGGTCGGATTTGTGTGCCCAATGTTGATTGGCTTCGAGAGTTGATTTTAGAGGAGGCCGATAGTTCACGGTATTCCATTCGGGTGTCGCAAATATGTATCAAGATTTGAGGCAGTGTCACGACCCAAACTAGAGGGCCATGACTAGCACCCAGCCATACTAGCCGAGCACCAACGTACATTTTATCTAACCTTCTTGTTATCTTTTAGACCCGACGATATCAATATAAATGGTAGACATGGATCATGGAGAACCAACAATAAAAGATGATGGCATGAGCATACATAACATGGGATGACTAGACAATCAAGAAACTATATATACGGTACGAGCTACCAGGCTACCATGAAAGACTATACAACAAAAATCAACCGACAAAGCATACCAAACTCTACATGAGTCGACACCTGTCTATGAGCCTCTAAAGGAACATAAGTACTGCAATATTTCCGAAATAGGGCCCCGACATACCCATAAAGTCTATAACAAAAATGCATACCAAGACCACGGCAAGTCCGAAGAAGGGGTCTCGCTAATCACCGCTGAACTGGACAACCTACTGTGGTAGGGGAGCTGCGCCTGCAGCATCCACAAATAAAAAGACATTAGTACGACCAGGACCTGCAACATGACATGCAGCGCCCACAAATAAAAAGATGTCAGTACGAATAAAGTACTGAGTATGTAAGGCAGGGAACCATAAGTACGAATAATAATGTAAGCAGGGATAGAGAATATACAACTTGTAACATCTGGGTACCTCTAAAGGCTACTGACATGCAATACATGATACATATGTATATATACATAAACTTTTAAAACATACGCCTCTGTAGGCATCATCATCGTCATATCGTACCCGGCCGTAATAGGCTCGGTAAAAACGTACCCGGCCATCATAAGGCTCGGTAGAATCGTACCCAGCCATGTGGAGCTCGGTAAAACCCAACTGATCGGTGGTTGCACAGTAGGTGTCGTACACGGCCGACTATAGAATGGCTCGGTATAGTAAAATAGATACATATATATAATGCATGATCGATTCATGGAATCACATTCTAAACCTTTTGGAATGACATAAGGTAGGTATCCTCTGTACACGTTATTAGGACTAACTCTTCACCATGAAACTTATAAGAATCAGGAAGTACTAACAACATTGATAACATAAGAATAAGAGAAGCAACATTAACATCAATCGTTCCATAAGAGGGGAAACAATGTAAGTACTGCTAGCTTCTAAGAGAAGAGTATCTTTGGAAGGTCGTTCATTACATTACGTACAATCGGAGTCATGCAAAAGAAGGAAAGGGATAGCCTCACATACCTGGTATATACTGTCCAACCTCAAGCTATGCAAATGTCACGATTTCTTAGTCTACAATAGGAGAAATGACACTATCGTTAAAGTTTAAGCATAGCAACTATTATGTACCAACCACAACCTTCTTTTTGATGAAACGGACAGCACCGCCCCTATTTATATAACTTCCCACAAGTGAAAACAATCACCAAACAGCCCAAACAACATGAATATGAATCATATTGAACCTCCCAAAACAGTCCACTAACCGATAACATTACTACCAAGCCTTTCAATATATATTTCACAAGTTCTAGCTTCAATGACTTAGCCACAACATGGATAATTTTAAATAAATATAGATTAATAGGTTCCTTACCTTTATACATAAATTACAAATCCAGTTTGACCTTAAATCTCTACGAAATATCCCACCAATGCTGCCACAACAACAAGGAAGTAGAACTAGCAATCAGTTAGTGCTTTTCCGCACTAGAATCATTTTAGAAGGCTTGAAATCACCTAGGGTTGATATTAAGAACTTGAGGGAGTATTTACAGAACATAAACCCTTTAAATAAACCTCCCACATGAGCTGGAACAACAAAAAAATGAGCAATAACAAGAAGAACAAGAGACTTACTAGCGCCACGGGATTCTCGATACTTGATTTGTGTTGTTTGCCCTTTGTTTGGGTCTTGAATCTTGAGAGAACTTTGATAGGGTGTTCCTAGGGTTCTAAGATCTGAAAATAGTGACAATAAATGACTTAAAATGGGTTGGAGGCGTCTTATATAGATCCAAATGTCTTAAACCGCCTAAGTGGGCCCCATAGAGAGGTGATTGGCGCAGTCTCGCAAAAACGCGAATATCTCTCTACTCTGAGATCGTATCGATGAACGGTATAATGTATTAGAAATTAGACTCATAGATATTCAATTTTGTGGTTAGATCACTCCATATTTCTTAGTAAATTGGGAGAAAAGCTTAGTAATATTTGACCTAATGTTTAAGTAAAATTATGAACCTAAGTTGCGACAAATTTTGTCGACTTTAGTCTCATAACTCGTTTGACTTCAAGACATATGATACGGATATTATATAATTCAAATACCTTAAAACACTATTACTTGAGTGTATTAAGCACCTCTAGGTTTACCCGAAAATAAGGTTGACAACATCCTTGATTTGTTTAACTTCTAATACTTGTTAACCACCCTTATACACCTTTGTATCATTTAAGACCAATAGCATTAACTTCTTATCATCTTAAAGATAATCCTTTCATGTATTTATGTCAACTACCTTATGGAATTAGCTAACATACATGAATATGGGTTGTAACACCCTCCCCCCTTAGGAACATTCGTCCTCGAATGTCTATGGGCAGTCCAAATCATCGTGGATTCCAACGGAAATTTTCGATCAATTTCCCCCTATAAAATGGTCACCAGTAAAACTTGCAAGCACTTAAGCCCAACATATGGTTGGCTACACAAAGCATTGTGGATATTTATATCTGCATCTCACCATTTTGTATTAAGGAAGAGTATTCTCAAGTTATGCTTACCTCATAGTGCCGTTTCACTTTCCAATGTATCTTGTGTTCCACCAGCATCCTTGTTATCTTTATTCTGGAATAGGTAAGGGTATTTAGACTTCATCTCCTCTTCTACTTCCTATGTCATTTCTCCCATATCATTGTTCCTTCACAATACTTTGACGTAAGCTACTTCTTTTGTTCAGCTTGCGGACTTGTCGATCTAATATAGCCACTGGCACTTATTCATATGATAGGTCCTCTGTAAATTGTACATCTTTGATAGGGACGACTTGAGAAGGGTCTCCAATACATTTCCTCAACATAGATACATGGAATACCGGTGGACAAATTCCAATTAAGATGGAAATTCTAACTAATAAGCAACCTGCCCAATTCATCGAAGAATTTTATACGGCCCGATATACCTTGGACTTAGCTTACCTTTCTTTCCAAAATGCATAACACTCTTCATTTGTGAGATCCTCAAGAAAACCCAATCACTAACCTCAAACTCCAGATCACAACGTCGAACATCGGAATAAGATTTTTGCCTGCGTTGTGCCGTCCTCAATCGCTCCTGTATCGTTTTCACCTTCTCAGTAGCTTGCTGAATCAAATCTGGCCCATATAATTCTGTTTCACCGACTTCAAACCATCCAACTGGTGATCTACATCTCCTCCCGTATAGTGCCTCGTTTCGGGCCATTTTAATACTGGAATGGTAGCTATTATTGTAGGCGAATTCTATGAGTGGAAGATGGTTATCCCAATTCCCTTTAAAATCTAGAACACATGCTCGTAGCATATCTTCTAGTGTCTGAATGGTACGTTCAGCCTGTCCGTCTATCTGTGGATGAAATGCAGTGCTAAGATTCACTTGTGTGCCTAAACCCTTCTGAAAAGACCTCCAAAAATTAGCCGTAAATTGAGCCCCTCGGTCTGATATAATAGATACCGGCACAGCATGAAGCCTAACAATTTCCTTGATATACTACTTCGCATATTCTTCAGTCGTGTAAGTTGTGTTAACTGGCAGAAAATGGGCACATTTTGTAAATCGATCAACTATCACCTATATGGAGTCAAACTTATGATAAGAGCAAGGTAATCAAATAATGAAGTCCATATTAATCACCACCCATTTCCAGGTCGGAATCTCTATATTCTGAAGCAATCCATCGGGTTTTTGATGTTCTATCTTTACTTGTTGACAATTAGGACACTGGTACAAATTCTACAATAGACTTCTTCATGTTATCTCACCAATACTGCTCCTTGACATCATGATACATCTTTGTCGAGCCGGGATGGATGGAATATCATGATTGATGAATCTCATCCATAATCTTCTCTCGCAACCTTGCCACATTAGGCACACATAATCTGCCCTGGTATTTCAGTGCCCTATCTTCTCCGATCTCAAAAGCCGTAATTTGACACTACTTAACGCTCTCTCTCTCAATCGTACTAAGATAGGATTTTCATATTGCCGTGCTTTTACCTCGGCTACCAAAGATGATTCTGATGTATTCTGCATAGTAACACCTCCATCATCAGAGTCTAACAATATGATTCTCTTATTGGCTAGCTGGTGAAGCTCTTTAGTCAACCCATATCTACCTGCATCAATATGTACTAAGCTTCCCATTGACTTACGTCTGAGAGCGTCTACCACAACATTGGCTTTACCGGGATGATACAATATCTCGACGTCGTAGTCTTTCAATAATTCTAGCCACCTACACTGCCTCAAATTCAACTCTTTCTACTTGAAGATGTATTGTAAACTCTTTTGATCTGTGTAGATGTCAACGTGGATGCCGTATAAGTAATGCCGCCATATTTTCAAAGCATATATTACTGCAGCCAATTCCAAATCATGGGTCGGGTAATTCTTTTCATGCTTCTTCAATTGTCTTGATGCATAAGCAATCACCTTTCCACGTTGCATCAATACGCACCCCAAACCTATACCTGAGGCATCACAATATACCACATATCCTTCTGTTCCTTCAGGGAGAGTGAGCACTGGTGCGGATGTCAATCGATTCTTCAGTTCCTGAAAACTGCGTTCACAAGTGTCAGACCACTGGAACTTGGTAGCTTTTTGTGTTAACTTAGTCAATGGTGCTGATATAGAGGAAAACCCTTCTACAAATCGCCTATAATATCCTGCTAGCCCTAGGAAGCTACGGACTTCTGATGGTGTTGTAGGTCTCGGCCAATTCTTTACTGCATCGATCTTCTGAGTGTCGACACTAATACCCTCGTCAGATATCACATGGCCAAGGAATGCTACTGAGTTCATCCAGAATTCACATTTTGAGAGCTTAGCATATAACTTACGATCTTGAAGCATCTGTAACACTATCCGTAAGTGGCCCGCATGTTCCGCCTCCGAACGAGAATACACCAGAATATCATCAATGAATACAATCACGAACACATCAAGATAGGGCCTGAATACAGTATTCATGAGATCCATAAAGGCAGCTGGGGCATTTGTTAACCCGAACGACATCACCAAGAACTCAAAGTGCCCATATCTTGTTCGGAAAGCTGTCTTTGGAATATCCTTCTCCTTAACCCTCACCTGATGATACCCTGAACGTAAGTCAATCTTGGAGAAATACTTGGCACCCTGGAGTTGGTCAAACAGGTCGTCAATTCTTGGAAGTGGATACTTGTTCTTTATAGTAAACTTATTCAACTGTTGATAGTCGATACACATCCGTAACGACCCGTCTTTCTTCCGCACGAATAGGACTGGAACACCCCAAGGTGAAGTGCTAGGCCTAATGAAGCCCTTATCTAGCAAGTCCTTCAACTGTGCCTTCAACTCTCGCAAATCTTCCGGGGCCATTCTGTATGTAGGGATAGAGATCGGTTGAGTGTCAGGCATCACATCAATACTAAACTCAATCTCCCTTTCAGGAGGAAGGTCTGGGAGTTCATCTGGGAAAACATTCGGAAATTTATTGACCACGGGGATTGATTGTAGAGTAGGCAACTTCGCCTCTGCATCCCTAACGTGAACGAGATGATAAATGTAACCTTTTGAGATCATTTTCCTTGCCTTAAGATAGGAAATAAACCTACCTTTCGGTGTAGCAATATTCCACTCTCATTCAATGACGGGTTCACCAGGAAATTGAAACTTAACAATCTTCGTATGACAATCAACATTTGCATAGCATGAGGACAACAGTCCATTCCCATTATCACATCGAAATCAACCATTTATAACTCAAATAGATTTGCCGAGGTTTGACGACTACAAATCATCACAGTGCAACCTCTATATACCCTTCTAGCAATCACAGAATATCCTATTGGAGTAGATACTGCAAGGGGTTTACTTATCAATTCAGGTTCAACGCTAAACTTATTAGCCACAAAGGGTGTAACATATGATAATGTGGATGCCGGATCAATCAGCGTTTATACATCATAAGAAAACATAGACAATATACCTGTAATAACATCTAAAGATGACTCGAGATCCTGTTGACCTACTAGAGAATAGGTTTAATTTCGAGCACCACCCGAACTCGGACCTGCACCTCTACCTCAACTACGACCTGTCGACTGCTGAAAACCCCGTGCTGGAGGTCGAACTGATGAGGAAGAACCAGACATAGATCCATTCGGCTGAGCCATACCATCACCTCCTCTGTTAGGACAATCCCGCATCATATGGCTAGGATGTCCACAAGAATAACACGCATCAGAATCTCGACGGCACAATCCAAAGTGGGGCTTGCCTCACTAATCATAACGTGGTGTTGGGGGTCTCGTCTGACTAGTATCCCTGTAATGTTGCGAGCCAGATACCCGCCAACTCTGACCTGGACCAGAATAGGATTGATCATATCGAGGCCTCTGAAACTGTGGAGGAGCACTAGCTACAGGTGGCGCCGAACTCCTCGAATACTGGGGCCTAACACTACCTCTGAAGTCATCAGAATACCTTGCAAATCTCGCCCTCTTATGATGGCCCCTATCCTGCTCTCTATCTGCCCTTTGCTGGCACTTACGATCCTCTAGGGTCTGGGCATAAGCCTGAATACGGGAAATATCCATGCCCTCCACCAAGGAGGTTGTCGTGCACTCATTTATCAGATATGGTCCCAACCCATTCACGAACAGATGCACCCTATCACTCATCTTGGACACCATATGGGGAGCATACCTTGCTAAAGAATCAAACTGCATACTATACTCTCATACATTCACATTACCTTGTCTAAAGTTCAAGAACTTATCAGCTCTAGCTCGTCGTATCTCAACTGGCAAGTAGTGATGAAGAAAGGCCTAAGAAAATTACTTCCACACAGCTGGAGGGGCATTCGGACTCCTGGATCTCTCCCAACTATAATACCAGAAAACCGCTAGATCCTGTAACTGATAAGAAGCCAACTCTACTGCCTCTGTATCACTAACATGCATAACCCACAGTGTACTATGAACCTGGTCAATAAAAGTCTGCGGGTCCTCCTTGGTGTCTGATCCGGTAAACATTGGAGGGTCTAAATTAATAAAATCACAAACTCTAGTACTAACTGGTTTATCAGCAGCACCTGTATTCTGCCTCTGAGCCTGAGCAACTACCAAGCTAGTCAATAACTGCAAAGCACTCTGTATATCCTGGTTTGTTGTGCCAGACGGAGGAACTGGAGGTGCTGGGTGCCTCCTAATATCCTCTGGAGGAGATGGAGTAGATGAGGTATGAGAGGGCATTTCACTTTGAGTCTCACTTTGGCCTGCTCTAGCTTGGGGCACCTGACTAGTACCCTCTCCCGCTACTATATCAAGCCGTCTACTAATTGTTTGCTTCCTAGTCGAAGGCATCGCTGAAAGAAAACAAGG
>MDKF010124484.1:0-19354 GCA_026770625.1 Nicotiana glauca | reverse complement strand
ATTTTGGGCATAGTGACTTGAGGTGTTTCACGTGTAACAGTGTTTGGATCGGATCGCGCATTGTAGCGAGGCCACATGGAGATATGACCTTTCGGGGTAGATTTAGGTGTTCTATTTCTATGATGTGAGATGGGGTCTCAGCCTTGTATGGTGATGGTAATGATGAGCATGAGGTACAACTCTTTCGTTTGAGTCAGTTTTCATGATTTAAGTATGTTCAGACCGTTTCTTATTGGTGCGCGTATTATGCAAGCTGTGGCTTAGGCCTGTGTTGAGGTGTCATGTCACCAGAGTGGTGTGTTGGATTCAAGGTGATCGTTGGAGTCATTAATGAATACGGACAGATTTGATTTTAGCTTGTTAGAAGGATAATATCGAGGTCGGCTCGAAAATCTGTTGTGGTATTAGTCAAAAGGGAGGTGGCTTCATGAGTGGTTGATCTGGGAAATGGTTATGGTTTGCTGCGTGTCCCTTATCGTTGGCAGTATATGGAAGTGTTGAAATAAGACTTTAGCTAATAAGGGATTATCTCTCGGTATTTGATTGTTGTGGGCAACTACTATGGATAGAAATTATCGCTTCGAGTATTTAGGTTATTTAGTATATCATGTGATTGCACCTGAGGTTGCAGATATGGGTTATTACAGCTGGTTCGGGACTATTCAGAGTATAGGTGTGAGGTTTTGATCGTATTGATGATTTCAGAAGTGAAAAGGTAGTTCTATGATTTATGGGCTAGACTGAATTGGGTAATTTAAGCTATGTTGTGCTATCGGACCTATATGAGATAGGGTGATGCGGGATCACCCCCGGGTATATTCTTGGTAAGGTTATTCAGCTATTGTTTGGCTTCTAGGACAACCCTGGGAACGCTCGAGGACGAGCGTTGGTTTAAGTTGGGGAGGATGTGATGACCCGACCCGTCGTCTCATGAGTCACCCCTCCGTTTCCCCTATTTTATGCTTCTTCACATTTCATTATCAGTATTTTGTGTGTTATAGTTGATTCGAATTGGTTTTGGTAGAAATGAGGCACTTAGCCTCTTTAAGGAAGGCTTAAGTTGGAAAAGTCAACCGAACGTTGACTTATGAGTTATAGGGTTCGGATATGATTTCCGGTGATTCAGTTATATTCGGGGGATGATTTGTGCCTTAGGAGTGCGATCGGAATTGGTTTTGGAGGTCCGGTGTAGAATTAGGCTTGAATTGGCGAAGTTAGTATCTTGGCGAATTCCGGTTGGTAGGTGAGATTTTGATCTGGAGGTCGGAATGGAATTTCGAGAGTTGTAGTAGTTCCGTTAGGTGATTTTGGATGTGTGTGCAAATTTCAGGTCATTCAGAGATGTTTTGGTTGGGTTTTTGATCAAATATGTATTTCGGAAGTTTTGAAGAAACTTAGGCTTGAATCCGATGTGATTTAATGGTTTTAGCGTTGTTTGATGTGTTTTGAAGATTGGAACAAGTTTGAATAATGTTTTAGGATGTGTTGGTGCTTTTGGTTGAGGTCCCGGGGAGATTTCGGGTGGTCAATCGGACCATTTTTGGACTCAAAAGGTTGCAGGTTTTCAGCTGTTGGTGTTGCAGAGATTTGCCTTCGCGTTCGCGCGGGTGATGTCGTGAACGCGTAGAGGAAATTTGAGAGGCCTGAAATTTGGTCTTCGCGTACGCGTAGTGCGTAATTTTGGAAGGCGAAGCATCGCGTTCGTGTATAAGGAAAATAAGGCCCTGAGTATTTGTTCATTGCGATCGCGGCCATAGGGACGCGTTCGCGTAGTTGAAGGTCCTGAAGTTTTGCGTTTGCGGGCTAAGAACCGCGTTCGCGTAGGGTTAATTCCCGGTCAATGATTTCTGTTCATCGCGAACGCGGGGGTGTTGACCGCGTTCGTGTAGGGTAAATTGCACCTGGACAGAAGGGTTTTTATATCATTTCATCCGCGAAGCTTGGTCCATTTTCCTCCATTGTTGAGCACCTTAAGAGCTTTTTGGTAGAAATTAAAGAGGGTTTCGATGGGAATTGATTGGAGGTGAGTCCTATGGCCTAGAAACATCATTTTATTGAATAAACAACCTTTAAATCCATGAAAATTTGGGTAAAATTGGAAGAACTAGGGCTTGGCTTTTGAAATGAAAATTTGGGATTTGAGGGGGCATTTGAGCTCCGATTTTGGTAAATTAGATATGTATGAACTCGTGGCGAGACGAGAAATCTGGTGATGTAAATTTCGTAATTTTTTGAGAAGTGGGCTCGGGACTCGAGTTTTGCCAACTTCGTGATTTTTTGTATTTTTCGAGTCCTTTCGATTGGGTTATGATTCATTAGCCTATTGTGACGTATTCCTTGTGTTTTTGATCAGATTCGACGCACGAGGAGGTCAATTCAAGGGGCAAAGGCGTCGCAAGCTAGAGATTTCACCGGTTCGAGATGAGTAATGATTGTAAATGATATTTTGAGGGTTTGAAACCCCGGATTTGCACCCATAGTGCTATATTGAGGTGACTTGCACATCGGATAGAGAGCGTGGGGTAGAGCACCGTTGGGGATTGTGACTTGGTCCGTCCCAGTTGTTGATTTTATCGCGTATTTCACTATGACTTGTTGTTTTTCACTATGACTTAGGCCTATTGCCATACTTGGGGCTTATTGCCGACTGTTTGAACTCCTTGTGAGCTATCATCACTATTTTCCTCACTATTTGAAATATTATTTGAATTTAGTCAATTTGAATTACACTGTTTCATGAACTCAGCTATATTTTTACTCAACCTTAAGTTTTAACTGATATTTAACCATTGTTTGAGCTGAGCATTATTGTTTTACTGATGCCCGAGGGGCTTATGATTATTTTTGGACTGATTGAGGCCGAGGGCCATATGTGAGGATATGTTGAGTGATGTGAGGAGGCTTTCAGGCCTCGAGTGTATTGTGATGAGGCTTTCAGGCCTCGAGGGTATTGTGAGGAGGCTTTCAAGCCTCGAGGGTATTGTGAGGAGGCTTTCAGGCCTCGAGTGTATAGTGAGGAGGCTTTCAGGCCTCGAGTGTATTGTGATGAGGCTTTCAGGCCTCAAGTGTATTGTGAGGAGGCTTTCAGGCCTCGAGTGTATTGTGAGGAGGCTTTCAGGCGTCGAGTGTTTTGTGAGGAGGCTTTCAGGCCTTGAATGTATTGTGAGGAGGCTTTCAGGCCTCAAGTGTATTGTAAGAAGGCTTTCAGGCCTCATATTGATATGTACAGGCTTTCAGGCCTTATTGTGATAGCGCTTGGGCTGTAGGAGTCCCTCCGGAGTCTGCACACCCACAGTGAGCGCGGGTACCCATGTGATGTGATATTGAGCCCGAGGGGCTGATACTGTTCTGAGCGATTGATATTGAGCCCGAGGGGCTGGTACTATTTTTGAGATGTGCCCGAGGGGCAGAATTTTATGTGCTCATCTTGCATATTTAATTGCCTTTTTACCTTCTATACTGTTGTACTTGCGCTCGAGGGGCCGATTTTCCGTGCTTATCAACACTAGCTGTTTTGAAATCGTTTCGTAATTATTGAAAAGACCATTTTCAAAAGAGATTTAAACTAAGCGAAGACATTTTTAAAGATATCACAGATTTCAGTATTTTTCTAAGAAAATTGTACCCAGCTTCTATACAGCTTGTTGGTTGCTTTACGTGATTCCTTGTTGCTTAGTTTTTATTTACCTTTATTACCCACTGAGTTGGATCAGTTTTTATTTACCTTTATTACTCACTGAGTTGGAGTACTCACTTTACTCCCTGCACCTCGCGTGCAGTTGTAGGTACTTATTCACCTGGTAGCGGGTATTGACCGCGTGGAGGCAGAGTTGTAAAGGTTTTAGCGAGGTGAATGCCCGCATTCGCAGCTTCACAGTCCATTTATGTTGTTCATTATTATTACTCGGTGTATTTCTAGACTGTAAAGTGGGGATTTCATTCTTATAGATGCTTGTGACTTGTGACACCCCGATCGGGCTGTATTGGGTTGTAATTACATTAATTAATATCATTAATTTATATTCGAACTGTTATATAACTGATTAACTGCTTTAAGTGCTGTTATAAAATGGTCTGGCTGGCCTTATCTTCACGAGAGGCGCCATCACGACCGGAGCGGGGTTTGGGTCGTGACAACCTTGCTCCGGCCAGCCATGGTCATGCGAGCCTGATCTCGGCTTCTCTGGCTCAGATCAACGACTTTTCCATGCCTTTCTCACTACTTGGGTTCTTCTAAAACCCTAACCTTCGAGGTTCTTCCGATTCTTTTAGATTCGTTGTATATCTGTGTTTCCTCTAACCTTTTAAATATTTTTTCTCAAAGTTCTTTCAAAACTACACCTATAAAGCCTTCATCTTTTACCGGTTTAGGGTTTCATTAAGTTGTACTTTAAAATTTCTCTGATTTTTAGCATGTTTTACTGTATTTCTTCTACTGTGTTTCCTTTGTTGTTTCTTCTACTGTATTTTCTATGCTGTTTCTTTTACTGAATTTCTTATGGTGTTTTTTCTATGTGTTCTTCTATTATGCTACTGTATTTTTTGTGTCGTTTCTTCTATCGTATTTCTTATGTAGTTTCTCCTACTATATTTTTATGTTGTTTCTCCTACTTTGATCCTTATGTGTTTCTTCTACTGAAAGATGCATGTTAAAAGTCTCAGTTTCTTTCTGAGATTTATGAAGTTATTTCGACAGTATTTTTTGCCTTGATTACTTGTCCTTACACTCGATTGAGGGAAAAACCCTAAAATTTGGGGGTTTCGTTCGAGTGTTGAGACTATTCACTGTCTGATTTTCTTGTTCTTCATCTCTGTACTTGTTTGATTTCAAAATCGTAACTTCTTTGGAACTATTCAATTTTCTGAAATTATTTCATCTACTGCTCGATTGAGCTTCGAAATCTTTGTTTCAACCTTGTTTCTTTGTATGATTCTGATTCCCTGCTACATGATTCTAAGATCTTTTTACTGGACCCTTTGTATGCTATTTGATACTCCCTCCTCCTCCATTGTTGAGTTACTATATGACTACCATGTTCCTATAAGTCTACTACTTACTGACTTTTGCAATTGCATGACACTTTTCTTTATCTTAAAATTCAGCCTCGCACGCTTAACATTTATGCACTCTTTATAGGATAAATTTCCCTCTCAAAATAACCATTGATTGTGTACTGATTTCAAATCTCTCTTTAATTTTGATTGTACTCTTGTAATTGATTCTTTCCTTATTGTATTGATTTCCCTTGTTTCTTGGACTTGTTGGAATATTTTCCTTTGAGCTTCCGACACCTACCTTTTCTACTTGAGTTGAATTGATCCCCTTACCTTGATTACATTGGTATGGGATTCTTACATACCTTTCCTTGATTAAAGTCTGATGAACCTAGCCTCTATTACCTACTGTGTACTCGTACTATGCTGAAAATATTTCCTTATTGGTCATATTCAGCCCTATGTGATTTCTTTCCATATTTAACACTTGCAAGCTACCGTTTGATTTAATTTCTTAATTAAAGGAAGTCTTTGATACTGATTTGATTTTTATTGACACATATTTCCCTAATTATTTCTGAACTACAATCCTTATTTTCTGCCTGTTTTCACACTATAAATACCTAACCCTTTCATTGACACAATACATACGAACACTCATAGTTTTCTGAACTTACACTCATATTTTTAAAAGGCATTCTCTCTTGTTACTTGTGTTGTGGCCTGTGTTTTCCAAGTACTGCTACTGCTGTATTTTGCTTCTTTGAAACTGGTATGTTTTAATTAAGATTCAGCATCACAACTATATGTTTATTTAACACCTTGTTCCTCCTGGCTGCCTACTTATGTGTTTAGTTCGGTATTTGTTTAGCATTTTCCTTCTGCCTGTTCTGCCTCTATTACGTATTCTAAGTTGTTTGACACTGATGGTTGTTTGAGGCATGACAACATTAAAGTATTGCTGTCTATGAGTCAAACTTGATCCCCTGGGATCATAACCTAATGTTATCATTGTATGCTATATATTCTAGTTGGTTTTATAAGCATAACATCATTCTCTATTGTTGTGCATGCCCAGAATCAATTAATGCCCAAATACAAAGGCTCTTTGCAATAAGTCCCAACCCCTGAATCCCTTTTGTGTGAAGTTGTTGATTCTGTAACTATTTCTCAGTACCCTTATCCCTTTTCCTTTACTTGCCTAGTTCTTCAAGATCTGTCTATGCACTTGCACTCTCTATTAGTCTTTAAGTTCTGCCCCCCCTCTTGTGAGCCTTGCCTTGGGACCCATTGAGCTCCCTCTGAACTTGGACACTTGAGGGCTGGCCCTTCCACACTGCACTTGTCCCTATTATGATAATACAATTTGGGTGTGAACATTTCCCAGAGTCCCATTGAGGCTCTTAGGGAACTTTGACACACTCAGATTGGATAAAGGCCTCGGAAGTGGTCTTTGAGTTGGTTTATCTCATATTTCACACAAGAAGTCTGAATTAGTCTCTCCTTTGGTTGTACTTTTTTTTTTACTTTTTCTGATGTAATCTCTATTCATTCTGGTTTGTAATAAACACTTGGGGATGGTTAGTGAAAAAGGGTAGGTAACTATACATGCAAAGGGTAGATACCATGCCTATAGGTATTTTGAATTCTGCATATTCAAATGCATCTAGAAATAATGCCTATAGGTCATTATGAATTCTGCATCTCCAATTGTCATATAGATACCATGCCTATAGGTCATTCTGAATTCTACATCTCCAATTTTCATATCGATACCATGCTTATAGGTCATTCTGAATTCTGCATCTCCAATTTTCATATAGAAATTATGCCTATAGGATTCTTCAATTTTGCATATTCAATTACACCTAGACACCATGCTCATAGGCCTTAAATAAATTCTGCAAGCTAGATACCATGTTTATAGGTTTAAAACTAGCCTTATGCATTTAGCTATTATGTCTATAAGGCTTATGCATTTTTATACCATGTCTACAAAGGTTTAAAGTCAGCAATGCATAGAAGCATGCCTATAGGAATTCCTAATCAAATTTGATCCTCTTCACTCAAGTATAGATTTAAAACCAGTAATAATGAACACCATCAGCTGCAGAACTTATAATTAATTCGTTTAAATCTGGCCTCTCTTTTAATAATCTGATTCCCTCACTTAGCAAGTTTAACAAGTATGCATTCAAAAGTTTATTTTAAGCCTTACTACTTCATCATTTTCTGAATCCGGTAGAGACCATGCATATAGGATCCTTGTCCAACACTTAGGTAAGCCATAGGGTAATAATTAAACTAAATCTGTTTCTGTTAATAACTATAACCGGCAGGCAGTCCTGAGTCGGGCTTCCTATCTGAATTATGTAATAAAGCAGTCTGCCTAAACCTTTAAGCTCTCTCATGTTTAGTATTTAATCAGATCTTAACCAGTATGTGAAAGTCATGCTAATTATATTCTTTTTTCTGTGCAAGTAGGTATAATTGAGCATTTGTTTGTTTATATGCTCCCCCTAAATGTGAAATATGTGTTTTGTATGTCGCTTTAGATTTTTAACCTTTTTGAAACTTCAAATAAGATCAACATCCCTCCCCTTTAGAATTATTAGTCCTAAGCGCCTCTAGGACTGACAGGATTGGGGCGGGTAATAGCATGCAATAAGTAATCGAGACCATTCCGCGCTTTAATACCTTAACGGGGTGGAATGGGTAGATATGGATATGATGACCACGCGATAATATCTCGTGTATCCCCTCATTGAGGAGTGATTACTAGGCATTGTGTGAGGTGATCCATAGTGTTAATAAACCTAGGACCCCCTTTCCCTTATTTCTTTGTTTCTTTTAGAATTTCAACTCCTTCTTTTAAGAAAAATAAACTTTCTTTCAGTTCTTTCCAACTTTGTTAATTTGTAAACCATTATGTGAAAATCCCCTCTTATTTGAAACTTTATTTGCCTACATGTTATTTGCATCTAAATTCACAATAATAGTCTGGCCGGGAACCACACTAGTGGATTCTGAGGGGTGCCTAACACCTTCCCCTTAGAATAATTTCAAGCCCTTTCCCTATCTCTGGTTGCTCAAATCAAAACCCCCTGGTGTCCTAATGCACCATAATCATTAGGTGGCGACTCTTCAAATGCAAACCCAATTCCCAAAAGGAATGAGTTGTCCTCCCAAATGTCATAAACCCGATTTCGCGAGAAAAAGGGGGCGCGACACCTACATAATTTAAAAATTATCTCAAATTACTTAAAATTATACATAATTTTAATATACTTTATACACCTTACTATTATGGCTATTGGGTACCTTGTATGGTACTAGTCCATAAATACCAGATATTTTAGCTCGGGCTGTATTTTATCTCAAAACACCAAACTTAGACAAAATTTGTTTTCTTCGATATTACTTACCCTCTTGCCTTCACGAATTTACTCATCACTTATAATCCTTATAATCCTCAAATAATCTTTTTCTTGGATTGATGCCAATTACCTTACGACAAATTCAATGTACAATACTACAGAGTGCAACATCGTCGTAACTTATTACTGCAAAGTGTAACATCACCGTACTATAATACTGCATGGTGCAACATTGTCGTAACTTAATACTACGAAGCGTGACGTCACCGTAATGTAATACTGCAAGGCATAACATAATCGTAATATATTACTGCAAAATGTAACATCATCGTAATACTGCAATGCGTAACAGAAATCACGTGAAAAGATGTTATGGATTAAAGAAAATTAGTTAGAAATGACTTAAAATTGATTTGGAGAAGATCTTTTCTTTAGAAAATCGCCCAAGAGAGTTTAGGTTTTGAAAAAGTTGTAAAAATGGTTGAAATTCCGTCTGAAATTCATTTAACAGGTCTCTGATGTCGCAATTGCGAACCCTTAAGGACCCTGCTAACTTCGCATTTGCAAGGTATATGTCACATTTGCGACTCCTGCTTCCTTTGCATTTGCGAAGGAATCGTCGCATTTGCGACTTCTGGGCATGTGCTGAAGACTTCCCATTTGCAAAGTGTACCTCACATTTGCGAGACAATGTTGGCCCTAGGTTCTTCACATTTGGGGTAAAAGTCTCGCATTGCGACTACATGCATCGCAATTGCGATGCCTGATCTCGCATTTTCAAGATCAGAGGCCTGCTACACATCTGCAACACACCAGCAATTCTCCTAAGTCCGATTTCACTCTGTGGCCTATCCAAAACTCACCCGATCCCTCGGGGCTCCAAACAAAACATGCACCCTAACCTAAAAACATCATACAAACTTGCTCGCGTGATCAAATTGTCAAAATAACACCTCAAACTACGAGTTTAGCATAAAATCAAAGAGAAATCTCAAGAACATTCAAAGTATCAAATTTTACAACTAAGGGTCCCAATCACGTCATTTGACCTCCGTTTCTTACCAAATTTTACAGGCACAACTTAAATACCATATAAGACCTCTACCGGGCTCCGGAACCAAAATACAGGCCCAATAACACCAGATTTAAACACATTCAATTTCCAAAAACTCTCAAAATTTCAGTTAAATAATTTTCTTCAAATATTCATTTCTCAAGCTTGGGACCTAGGAATTAAATTTCGGGCATACACCCAAGTCCCATATTTTTTACGGACCCTCTACGATCGTCAAATCATGATTCTGGATCCGTTTATCCAAAATATTAACCGAAGTCGACTTAAATTAATTTTGAAGGCTAAATTAGCATTTTCATCAAATTTCCACATAAAATCATTCCGGATATATGCCCGGACCGCGCCTGAAAATCTAGGTGGGAAAAAAGGTGGCTTGTAAGGCCTCGAAACACAAAATTTACTTGTAAATCAAGTGATGACCTCTTAGGTCATCACATCCTCTACCTATAAAACAAGTGTTCATCCTCGAACAGACATAGGAAAGAAGTACTTGAGTCGGAGAAAAGATAGGGATATTGGCTCCACATATCGGACTCGGACTCCCAGGTCGCTACCTCAATAGGCTGACCTCTCCACTGAACACGAACAGAAGGGAAACTCTTCGATCTCAACTGACGAACCTGCCGGTCTAGAATAGCTATCGGCTCCTCCTCATAGACAAGTCCTTGTCCAACTGGACAGTGCAAAAGTCTAACATGTGGGATGGATCGCCGTGATACTTCTGAAGCATGGGCACATGAAACACTGGACGCACGGCTAATAAGCTCGGTGGCAACGCAAGTCTGTAAGCCACCTCTCCCACTCGATCAAGAATCTCAAACGGGCCAATGAATCTCGGGCTAAGCTTTCCCCTCTTCCCAAATCTTATCACACCCTTCATGGGCGACACCCGAAGCAACACCCGCTCGCCGACCATGAATGCTACATCACGAACCTTGCGGTCGGCATAAATCTTTTGCCTAGACTGAGCTGTATGAAGCCTATCCTGAATAATCTTGACCCTGTCCAAGGTATCCTGTACCAGATCCGTACCCAACAATCGAGTCTCTCCCGGCTCAAACCATCCAACTGGCGACCGACACTACCTACCATATAAAGCCTCATAAGGAGCCATATGGATGCTCGACTGGTAGCTATTATTGTAGGAAAACTCCGCTAAAGGCAAAAAATGATCCCACGAGCCTCCAAAGTCAATAACACAATCTCGGAGCATATCCTCCAAAATTTGAATAGTACGCTTGGACTGCACGTCCGTCTGCGGATGAAGTGTTGTGCTCAACTCCACCCTTGTGCCCAACTCTCACTGAACTGCCCTCCAGAAATGTGAGGTAAACTGCATACCTCGGTCAGAAATGATAGACATGGGCACACCATGAAAACGAACAATCTCCCGGATATAGATCTCAGCTAACGTCTCGAAAGAATAGGAGACTGCCACAGGAATGAAATGTGCTAACTTGATCATCCTATCAACAATAACCCACACTGTATGGAACTTCTTCTGAGTCCGTGGGAGTCCGACATCAAATTCCATAGTGATACGCTCCCACTTCCACCCAGGAATCTCAAACTTCTGGAACAAACCACCAGGTCTCTGATGCTCTTACTTTACCTGCTGACAATTCAAAGGTCGAGCCATATATGCAACAATATCCTTCTTCATCCTCCTCCACCAATAATGCTACTGCAAATCTTGATACATCTTAGTGGCACCCGGAACTATGGGCCTCCCCTAGAATCAACTCACGAAGTCCATCCATATTAGGCATACAAACTCGACCCTGCATCCTCAAAACTCCATCATCTCCCAATGCAACCTGCTTGGCACCTCCGTGATGCACCGTGTCTCTAAGGACACACAAATGAGGATCATTATACTGTCGATCTCGGATATGCTCAAATAATAAAGAACGAGTGACTGTGCAAGCTAACATATGACTGGCTTAGAAACATCCAGCTGTACGAACTGACTGGCCAAAGCCTGACCATCCAATGCAAATGGTCTCTCACCGACCGGAATATATGCAACACTGCCCATACTAGCTGACTTTCTACTCAAAGCATCGGCCACCACATTAGCCTTCCCCGGATGATATAAGATGGTGATATCATAGTCTTTCAATAGCTCCAACCACCTTCTCTGCCTCAAGTTTAGCTCCTTCTACTTGAATAAATATTTTAGACTCTTGTGATCCGTGAACACCTCACATGACACGCCATACAGATAATGCCTCCAAATCTTCAGCGCGTGAACAATGGCTGCTAACTCCAAATCATGAACTAGATAATTCTTATCATGAATCTTCAACTGTCGTGAAGCATAAGCAATGACCTTTCCATCCTGTATCAACACCGCACCAAGTCCAATATGAGATGCGTCACAATAAATTGTATATGGCCTGAACTTGTGGGCAAAACCAACACCAACTCCATTGTCAAAGATGTCTTGAGCTTCTGAAAGCTCACCTCATACTCGTCCGACCACCTGAAGTGGGCACCCTTCTAGGTCAACCTGGTCATCGAGGCTGTAATAGATGAAAACCCCTCCACAAATCGACGGTTATATCCTGCCAAACCTAAGAAGCTCCGGATCGCTGTAGCTAATGCGGGTCTAGGCCAGTCCTTGACTGCCTCTATCTTCTTTGGATCCACCTGAATAGCCTCTGCTGATACAACGTGACCCAAGAAAGCAACTGAACTCAACCAGAACTCACATTTCGAAAACTTAGCATACAACTGACTATCTCTCAAAGTCTGAAGAATAACTCTCAAATGCTGCTCATGCTCCTCCCGACTGCGGGAATAGATCAAAATATCATCAATGAAGACTATTACGAACGAATCCAAGTAAGGCTTGAACACTCGGTTCATCAAATCCATGAAAGCTGCTGGGGAATTTTTCAACCCGAATGACATCACCAAGAACTCATAATACTTGTACCGAGTGTGGAAAGCTGTCTTAGGGACATTGGGTTCCCTAATCCTCAACTGATGGTAGCCAGATCTCAAGTCAATATTTGAAAATACCTTGGCACCCTGAAGCTGATCAAACAAACCATCAATCCTTGGTAATGGATACTTATTCTTAACTGTAACCTTGTTCAACTGCCGATAATCTATACACATCCTCATCGACCCATCCTTCTTTTTCACAAACAACTCTAGCGCACCCTAGGGCGAGACACTAGGTCTAAAAAATCCCTTATCAAGCAAGTCTTGCAGCTGTTCCTTCAATTCTTTCAAACCTGGGGGGGGGGGCATATGATATGGCGAAATAGAAATGGGCTGAGTACCTGGAGCCAAATCAATGCAGAAGTCAATATCCTGGTCGAATGGCATTCCTGGCAGGTCTAAAGGAAATACCTCAGGAAACTCACGAACAATAGGCACAGAATCCATAGAAAGAACCTCCGCACTAGAATCATGAACATATGCAAATAGGCCAAACACCCAATCTCGACCATACGCCGAGCCTTTATATATGAGATAACACTACAGGTAGAATGACCAGAAGTCCCTCTCCACTCTAAATGAGGTAAACCCAGCAAGGCTAAGGTCATAATCTTGGCATGACAGTCCAAGATAGCGTGGTAAGGTGATAACCAGTCCATCCCCAATATGACATCAAAATCAACCATATCCAAAAGTAACAAGTCTATTCGGGTCTCAAGACCCCCAATCACAACTATACAAGAATGATGAACATGATCTACCACAATAAAATCACCTACCGGTGTAGACACATATACATGAGCACTCAAAGAATCACTAGGCATGATCAAGCATGGTGGAAAATAAGATGACACATATGAGTATGTAGACCCTGGATCAAATAGTACTGAAGCATCCTTACTACAAACCAGAACAGTACCTGTCATAAATGCATCGGAAGCCTCAGCCTCAGGCCTGGCTGGAAGAGCATAACAATGGGGCTGGGCCCCACCACTTTGAACATCTTTGGGACGACCTCCTGCTAGCTGGCCTCTACCTCTAGCAGCCTAACCTCCACCTCTAGCACCTCTACCTCCACCTCTACTGGCTGAGCGAGGGGTGGAACACTCGGTGCCTGTATGATGGCACGGGAACCCTGATGTTGAGAGCTGCTCGATACTCGAGGGCAAGACCTAGAAATATGCCTCGTGTCACCACAAGTATAACAAGCTCTTGGCTGTTGAGACTGCTAATCTTGACGACCTGAATAACCACTCTAAAAACTCTAGAGCGGAGGTGCATGGATAGGAGCTGGCAGTGTGCTGTAGGGCAACTGATATGGATACTACATATGAGAACCACGGCCACCTGGACCACCGTGAGAAGCCTGAAGTGCTGAATGAAATGGCCTGGAAGAATGGCTCCTACCAAAAGAATCCCTGCCTCGAGATAAGGCACCATTGAACCTGCCCGAATGAGGAGACCTTTTGTCAGACCCCTGACCACTCCCCTGTGATAGAACCATCTCAACTCTCCTAGACACATTGGCCGCATTCAAAAAAGAAATCTCGCTCCCTGTCTCCTTATCCATTTGCAATCGAATAGGCTGAATGAGTCCCTCAATGAACCTCCTCGCTCTCTTTCGCTCAGTGGAAAGTATAAGAAGAGCATGACGGGACAAGTCTATGAATCTGGTCTCGTACTGAGTAACAATCATAGAACCCTGCTGGAGACGCTCAAACTGCCTCCTATAGTTCTCCCTCTGAGTGATAGGAAGAAACTTCTCCAGAAATAGATGAGAAAACTAATCCCAAGTCAAATATGGTGACCCAGCTGGTCTAGCCAAACAATAATCTCCCCACCAAGTCTTGGCGGATCCAGACAAACAAAAAGCAACAAAGTCGACCCCATTGGTCTCCACTATCCACATGTTCCAAAGAACCTCATGACAACTATCCAAATAATCATGGGGATCCTCAGAAGATGTACCACCAAAAGTAGTATTGAAGAGCTTGTTGAACCTGTCCAATATCCACAAGGCATCAGCAGACATAGCAGGCCCCTCTCCAATTTGTGCCACAATACCAGGCTGAACTACCTCAACTGGCTGAGCTGCTGGAGTCCGAAACTGGGGAGCCATTTGCTCCAGAGTGCGAGTAGTAAGAGTCTGGGCTCCTCTTCCAGCCTGAGAAATGGCTGGTTCTACAGGAAGCAAGCCTACCTGGGCGAACTCTCCATTAGGCCTACTAGACAGACCAGAGCATCCTGAAGTACCGGGGTGGCAATGAACCCCTCTAGGACTTGAGCTGGTCCTGCTAGAACTGAATGGGCTGGAACCTCATCGTCAAACTCAACTTGAGGCTCCACCGATGGTACTGGTGCTACTACTCGAGCTCTGGGCTGAGCCCTGTCTCTGTCTCGAGCCCTAGCACAACCTCGACCTCTGCCCCTTATAGGAGCTTCTACTGGGGCTCGGGCTGTTGGTCACCTAATGACGCGGTACGTGTTCTCACAATCTGCACAAGAACAGAGTGGAAGTTCAATTAGCATTGAGAAATCAAGTCGCACGACAGGATTGAATATATATAAAGTTTTTTCGTAACTCTGCAGCCTCTAGGGGATAAATACAAATGTCTCTGTACCGATCACTCAGACTCTACTAAGCTTGTCCGTGAATTGGGAGACCTAAGCAACCTAGAGCTCTGATACCAACTTGTCACGACCCGAATTTCCTACCCTCGGGAGTCGTGATGGGGCCTACTGGTGAAAGCTAGGCAAGCTGATTATTCCAATTATTTTACCTTTTCCATTCTTAATCCTTTAACAGTTGTGAATTAAAATTATACAACAGCAGAAATAATAAAGAGGAAGAATAAAATGTAACAATTTAATAATAATATCGACACAAAACCGTAAACATAAGCTACCCAAAACTAGTGTCACAATCTCATAGACTACCTAGGAATACTACAAATAGAGTTCCGAAAGATAAATACAAAGATGTTTCTGGAATACATAAAAGAAATATTATGGAAAGATAGAAGGAGACGCCAAGGCCTGCGGACGCCTTCAGAACTACCTCGGGTCGCCTGATGGACTGAAGGTAGCAACCTCATTGTGGTTCAAAAGCTACAGCGTCGGGATCTGCACACAGTACAGAGTGTAGTATCAGCACAACCGACCCTATCTACTGCTAAGTGCCTAGCCTAACCTCGGCAAAGTAGAACCGAGGCTAGGACCAGATTACCAAATAATCATGTGCAGTTAAATCATATACAGCGGAAAATAAAGGCAGATATTTACAGTTAAAGATAGTAGGGGAAAACATACTGCCGGGAGTATCAGGTAACGATAGAAAAACCAATAGAGGAATGTAAAGAGAGCCATAATTAAATTATCAACAAGAATCAAGAACTCAATAACCCATGCACGACATCACCGTTCGTGCTTTTACTCTCATCCTCACCATAAAAATCAATAGAATCGGCACGACATCACCCTTCGTGCTTTCACCTCGCATACTCATGGAACAGAATTATCCGTCGTACATTATCACTCATATCATGGCACGACATTGTAAATTGTGTGGCACGGAATCACGCTTCATGCTTTTACCTCACAATATCGGCACGACATTACCCTTCATGTATTAACACTCTCAAAATCATGCACATCATCACCCTTTGTGCTTTACACTCTTCCTCACCCAAGAAACAATCACAAAACAATTAGGTCAAGGGAATTAATAATATCACAATAAAATCTTGGCAAGGGAGCAATAGAATAACAACAATATCCCGGCAAGGGGGAACAATATCATGAGCAATAACATCCCGGCAAGGAAGATAATAGCAAAAGCAATAACATCCTGACAAGGGAGACATTATCATAAACCTCTTCTCTTTTCCACAATTACTTCACAACTCAATTGTCAACTTGAGCCAATGCTCCACATTGTTCAATTACCAATAGTACTTCCACAAGTCTTGTAAAACAATAGAAATCATCATATAAAGCATGAGCAATACGAAACGAAGTCACATTAATCATAGTATAAGACTCACGGGCATGATTGACACCGGCGTATAGATACTCGTCACCATGCCTGTATGTCGAAGTCAACAATTAACACATAGAAAATAAGACACAACTCCTAATCCCTCAAGCTAAGGTTAGACCAAACACTTACCTCGATGTCACGAACACAATTCAAGACTTAACTACTTCTTTACCTTTTGTTTCCACCACCAATTCTCTTGTATCTAGCCACAAGTTACTTAATGATATCAATAAATGCTAAATGAATCAATTCTAATGCATGAAAATAGGTTTTCCAATGATTTCCCCCAAAAAATCAAAATATTGACCCCGAGCCCACATGGTCAAAACTAAAGGTTCGAACAAAACCCAATTACGCATTCACCCACAAGCCCAAATATATAATTTATTTTGAAATAGGACCTCAAATTGAGGTCCAAATCCCCAAATTTAAAAATCCTAAGTTCTACCCAAAAAACCCAATTTCCCCCATAAAACCCCTTGATTTTGGATTAAAATTATGTAAAAAGATATTATGGATTAAAGAAAATGAGTTAGAAATGACTTACAATTGATTTGGAGAAGAACTTTTCTTTAGAAAATCGCCCAAGAGAGTTTAGGTTTTGAAAAAGTTCTAAAAATGGTTGAAATCCCGTCTGAAATTCACTTAACAGGTCTCTGATGTCGTAATTGCGATCAGGGTTCGCAATTGCGAACCATTGACAACTATGCTAACTTCGCATTTGCGAGGTATATATCGCATTTGCGACTCCTTCTTCCTTCGCATTTGCGAAGGAATTGTTGCATTTGCGAATTCTAGGTATGTGTTGAAGACTTTGCATTTGCGAAGTGTACCTCGCATTTGCGAGACAAGGTTGGCCCTTGGTTCTTCGCATTTGCGACAAAAGTCTCGCATTCGCGGCCCCTACTTGCTTCGCAATTGCGATGCCTGATCTCGTATTTGTGAGATCAGAGGCTTGCTACACTTCTGCAACACACCGACAATTCTCCTAAGTCCAATTTCACTCTGTAGCCTATCCAAAATCCACTCGAGCCCTCGGAGCTCCAAATCAAACATGCACCCTGACCTAAAAAAATCATATGGACTTGCTCGAGTGATCAAATCGTCAAAATAACACCTCGAACTATGAGTTTAGCATCAAAATCAAAGAAAAATCTCAAGAACTTTCAAATTTTACAACTACGGGTCCGAATCACGCCATATGACCTTCGTTTCTTACCAAATTTTACAGGCACAACTTAAATACCATATAAGACCTGTACCGGATTCCGGAACCAAATACAGGCCCGATACCACCAGATTCAAACACATTCAAATTTTCAAAAACTTTTAAAATTTCAGTTAAACAATTGTTTTCAAAAATTCATTTCACGGGCTTTCGACCTCGGAATTTAGTTTCGGGCATACACCTAAGTCCCATATTTTTCTATGGACCCTTCAGGACTATCAAATCACGGATCCGGGTCCCCTTTACCTAAAATATTGACCGAAGTCAACTTAAATTAAAATTTAAAAGCCAATTTAGCATTTTCATCAAATTTCCACATAAAAGCATTCCGGATATAAGCTCAGACCGCGCACACAAATTGATGTGAGAAAAAAGGATGCTTCTAAGGCCTCGCAACACAAAATTTACTTGTAAATAAAGTGATGAACTCTTGGGTCATCACATGATGTGATGTGTGGCACCAAAGTCAACTATCCATGGGTTAGCAGTAGTGTTGAAGTATGTGATGTAATTGGATTTAGCCTCAAATTGATTGTATGACTTGGATTGTCAAACCCTTACAATATGGCCAATCTTGTAGCATAATTGACAACGAATAACAGCAATGGTGTTATGTTTGGGAGATAATACTAGCTGGCATTATTGAGGCGAGCATTCTGGCGCCATGGTTGAGAGTTATTGGTATTGTTGTTATTGTAGTATTGGCGGTGATTATTGCGATTTTTGGAATTGTTATTTGACTTGTTGTGAGTGGCAACTTCTGCGGTGATAGGACTAGGGTTTTCTTAGCTTCCTCATGACGAAGAAAGAGCTCATGGTCAAGCAGCTTTTCATATAGTTCTTCATAGGTAATTGTAGTGTCACGTGCCCGTATGGCAGCCGAGATCTCACAAAACTCAGGGCCAAGTCCACTAAGGATTTTGACTATGAGTTCGGAATTAGTGACACTGGCATCAGCAGTAGAAAGTTTATCTAAAAGGGACCGAATTCGTTGAAGGTACTCGGTAATAGGAGTGGTGTCTTTGGTAATTCGGCCAAGTTGATCACGAAGACTGCAGATTCAGGTTTGGGACTTGTTTGCGTAGGCAGTGTGCAAAAAGTCCCAAGCTTGTTTTGATGTATTAGCAGCGGCAACTGTGGAGGCTATAGTAGGGTCAACGGAAGCCATAAAGGCATTTTGAATAAGTTGATCCTGACGGAACCAAAGTGTGTGAGCTGGATTAGGGGTTGTGTTGGTTCCAAAAGTGGTGCTCGGAATGGGGGCTGGGGTGGATCCATCATAATGACCATAGAGGTCATGACCATGCATAAGCATGGAAAACTGAGCTTTCCAAGCAGCAAAATTGTGACTGCTACTAAGTTTGATAGGTAGTTGGGAAGCGGGGTTGAATTGAATAATGGTGATGGTACCAGCAGTGTTGTCGGCATTGACAACTCTGGTTGTGTTTCCATCTTTCGTCATTGGAGGATTTGGTGTTTGAAAAAAAAAGGATCTAGCTCATTAGAGTAGTATTGGTTCTGATACCATATGAAGACTTGAATAGATGATGGAAATACTGTATCTATTGTCACACCTCTTTTTTTACGGCGCTTTAACATACTCCGGCAAAAGAGAATATTTATATAAGCGTAAAAAGAGTTTTTCCAAATAAAGGACGGTCGGAACGGGATTAGTTATTTCAATTAAA